>PVIU01010918.1:0-67453 GCA_004026605.1 Ondatra zibethicus
CCGGCTCCCAGTGCGTACTCGAAATAATTACACGGAAACTGTATTTATTTAAATACTGCCTGGCCCATTAGCTCTAGCCCCTTATTGGCTAACTCTCACATATTATTTTAGCCCATCTCCATTAATGTGTATCGCCACTTGAGTGGTGGCTTACCGGCATGAGTCTAACCCGTGTCCATCTTGTGCTGGAGAAGCATGGCGTCTGCGTCTGCCTTCTCTCTCACAGCATTCCATTCTATCTACTCCGCCCACCTAAGGGCTGTCCTACCAAAAGGCCAAGGCAGTTTTCTTTATTTAACCAATGAGGGCAATATACAAACAGAAGACCCTCCTACACCATAGTTTGACCAGATGGTTCTCTTCCTCCACACCAGGTAAGATCAGCCATGTGACAGAACTAGGCATTTTGATAGAGATAAGTTATCTATGATGGAAGGCATTCTGTGATATCAGCCAACAAGAAGCTGCAACGAATAGAACCCAAGAAAAGTCAAGGACCTAGAGAAACAAGAAAAGGTTGGGTTGGGGGACATTCATACTTGCTAATAAGGCTTTCCTGAAAGTATACCAATGAAGACAGAAACAAATCTCTGCTGCTATTTTTAATTAATTTTTGTAAACAAGGTCCATAGCAATGCTGCTCTCAACTTTTAGGCTGAAGTGATCCTTTTGCCTCAGCCTTCTCAGTATCTGGGACTATAGGTCTGTACCACCACACCCAGCCTTCTGCTAGCTTTTATATTGTGCTGGTCAAGTTATTGATGCTGTAGTCAGTTAGCATAATGTGGATAAAGATGGTATCTTAGTTTGGGTTCCTATTGCTGTGAAGAGACACCATGACCACAGCAACTGTTATAAAGGAAAACATTTAATTGGGGCTTGCTTACAGTTTTAGAGGTTTAGTCCATTGTCATGGCAAGAGAGCATGGTGCCATGCAGGCAGATGTGGTGCTAGAGAAGGAGCTGAGAGTTCTACATCTGGATCTTCAGGCAGTAGAAAGAGACTGTGCCACACTGGGCATAGTTTGAGCATATGAGACCTAAAGCCTGCCCCCATAGTGCCACACTTCCTCCAACAAGGCCACACTTCCTAATAGTGCCAATTCCTCTGGGCCATGCATTCAAGCACATGAGTGTATGGGGACCATTCCTATTCAAACCACCACAGATGGTGTGAACTGTGATTTTGTATGAATTGAGAATCTTAAGTTCTACCACCTAGACCTTTTCCTGTGAACCAGCAGAAAACACACATAGACTTTTTGAAATCATTCTTTCTGCAAGCTGGTTCTTGTATTGAGAAAAACTGAAATTTTCCACTAAAAATAGAAAATAATGACATTGAAGTTTATATGAATATATATACATATTTTTTTTTAATTTTTTGAGACAGAGTTTCACTGTAGCTTTGGAGCTTCTTTCCCAAATGGTGAGATTAAAGGCATGCACCACCACCAGCACCTGGCTATGAGTATAATTTTCAAGAGTGACCTGAGATTCTACAAATAGCTAAAGTATCTGCTGCCAGATCACACACACACAAAAAAATATGGACCCGAGCATAGTTTTAGAATCATGCATGTGACAGAGACGCTTATGTTGCTGTCAGCAATGTGAACATACTTCCTTGTACTCGTTTTCTTTTAGTGTCATTTCACATTCCTATTTCCCTGACATTATTCTTACACTTAATGTAAATAGTACTGTCCTATCACATGAGTTTGCCATGGAAATGTTGTGGACTTTGCTGTTCATTCTAATATTCTAGACATCATTTTAGGCATACAGAGACAATCTCTGTAGTAGTGGTAGAAATAGAAATAATAGTAATAATAATAAATGTCATTGTTTACAAGGAGCTTGATTTCATGTTTTAAACATGAGTTTTTGTTGCATAATGTACTAGACATAAAGGATATTGTAGAGTGACTATAGTATCAAGTTCTCTCAAGATATTCTTTTATAAATCTTTTTTAAAGTAATTACATCATTTTCCTCTTTCCCTTTCCTCCCTTTCAGTACTTCCCTTGTATTTCCCTCACTTCCCTCAATTGTTTTCTTTCTAATTCATGGATTCTTTTCTCTATCTTTTCTTTTTGTATACATTCCAACCTCAGTTTCCCCTCCTTTCTCACCACCAAGTCCCTCTCCCACATATCCCCTCTGCCACCCCATCCACTTCAGAAGAGAGCAAGCCTCCCATAGATGTCAACCAAACATGGCATATCAAGTTACAGTACAGACTATGTACTTCCCTCATATTAAGGTTGCACAAGGCAACCCAGTAGGAGGAAAAGAAGCACAAGAGCAAGCAAAAGAGTCAGAGAACCCCTGTTCCCTGATAGGAGTCCCACAAGAAGACGAAGCTGCCCAACTGTAATTGGGTTGATGTCCCAATCCCTCCATTGGAAATCTTGCCTGGTTACAGAAGATAGCCAGTTTAGGCTCCATATCTCCCAGTGCTAGGAATCTTAGCTAGGGTGACCCTCTTAGGTTCGTGGGGGTTTTCATTGCATTAGGTTTCTAGTTTGTCCCTGAGATGCCCCCCAAATCCAGTTGTCTTTCTCAGTGCTCTCTCCCTCCATCCTTCCCCGACCTGAACTCATCCCCCCTCCCCTCTCCACCTTGAGCCCTCCTTATTACTTAGCTTCTCTGGGTCTGAGGATTGCAGCATGATTATCCTTTACTTTACAGCTAATAACTACTTGAAAGTGAATTCATATGATGTTTTTCTTTTTACATCTGGGTTACTTAACTCGGGATGTTTTTTTTTTTTTCTAGTTACATCCATTTGCCTGCAAATTTCAAGATTTGATTTTAAGAGCTGAGTAATATTCCACTGTGTAAATGTACTGTAGTGGTACATGCCAGTAGGATTTGTTGAAAGAGGAGGCAGGAAAATCAATGACTCCTTCTTACAGTATTTTTATTTGCATCCAGATTGGCACAGAAGTTTTTTACTTTTTCCACTGAACAAAATACAGCCTTAGTACCCTGTCAGCCCTGGAGTAGAATCTTTCTTCAAAGGGGCTTGTTTCCCAGGGACAGCAGTGCTGCAGACCACCTGGTGGGAGAAACCTGCTACCACAAACCTTGGTCTCACATCCCACCATCTTGGATGGAGTAGTCGTGCTTGCCTGTTAGATTACTTCTCTATTCATTATGTTGTTTCAGATCAGTGTCCCACTCTCTGTAAAAGGGAGGATAATTGTGGAGATCATCGAAGGAATGTGCTACTTACATGGCAAAGGTGTTATACACAAGGACCTGAAGCCTGAAAATATCCTCGTTGACCGTGACTTTCACATCAAGGTAATCCACAACCTATGCTTTGAGAAGGCTGAATAATTGTAGTTTAAATTTCCCATTGGAAATTGGTTTCTTTAGGTGATCATGATAAAGGAGAACCTAGCTCAGCATTGAGCAGGATGGTGCTGCTGCAAGGTTGCCATGGTATGAAAGAACAGGTGCAGGCTTGATTGGATCAGGAAATAACTAAGAATGAATTGATTTTAAAAAAAAAAATCTTATCTCTGGTGTCTGGATTCTGTTTCCCTCTTATTAGACTTTGATATGGAAGTACCCAAGGGTTGCTGTCTTTGCTCTGGAATGGGCTGTCTGCTCATTATTTTTCCCAGGAAATCTTGTGACTGAGACTTCACTACCCTAGAGATAAAGAGAGGATGAAAGTGTGTAGAAACTATTCTTAGAATTCAGAAATGGCTTAAGAGTCAGAGCAGCAGTAAATCAGCCATTTGGGTCAGAATCCTCCTATTTTGTGTAGCTAGGAGTGTGGTTGAACTAGTCTAGCACATCTAAAGTCTTGGACTCAGTTCTGGCACCCCAAAACAAAGACCTCTGCTTTGACATTTTGCTTATTTCTATTTTCATTTAAAAAAATCAATTTCCTTTTGAAAACACTTTTTGTTAAACAAAGGTAATAAGAAAAAGAACACCCATCTTTCAAGGGCTACATTTAGCTAAGGGAAGCGGCAGCACATGGCAGCTAGAATCCAAGCTGGAGACCTGAAAGGGGACTAGATAGCTCCAGGGTGTCATCCCCAGAGCCACACCAACAAGAAACTAAAAGATCTTGAAAATATGTGGCACTGTGGAAGAACCAGGACATGCCTGTAAGATCTGCATCAGACACCATTTGTGTCTTAGTCGGCTATTAGTTCCAATGTCTTTTAAGACTGTTGATTCTTTCAGTTAATAACTTACCCCTTATGTTGTGGGTAAAATCTATGAATGTCAGGTAAGCATGTGCTCTAGCTCCTCCCCAAATGCTTCTTAGAGACAGATAGGACCTTCCCCTTGGATTCTTCTATAACTGTCATGCTCTGCCATTTTGCCCTGGCACTTTCTTCTTTGCTCTGTGTCTGACTTTGTTATCTTTCTCTGCCTTTATGTGTATTTCGATTTCTTTCTCCCTGTCCTGTTTTCTCTTAGGTTCAGGCTGCCAACTTCAAAACAAATAGCAGCAACAGTCTCACCCTCAGGGTGTCTTTGGGATGCTTGGAAACACAGTCATGGTCCTCTGGATGCTATTGGCCACATAGAAGGTGTTAACACAGCCATAGTCTTCTGGATGCTACTGGGCAAATAGAAGGTGTTAACACAGCCATGGTCCTCTGGATGCTACTGGGCACATAGAAGGTGTGATAATCAGTCTCCGTTCCCCCCCAAACAAAACAAAAAATATGCAAAGTAAATGAGAAATTAGCACAAACATGGCCTTGTTGTCTCGTCCCCACTCTTTTTATTTCTTAAGAATTAGATGTGTAGGGCCCAGCAAGATGGCTCCACTAGGAAAGATACTTGGTGCCTAGCCTGAAGACCTGAAGAGTCAAAGCCTGATGAATGGAGAGAAAGGACTTATGCAAGTTGTCCTTTGACTTCTATATGTACATCTTGGCATATGTGCCTCCTCAAATAAATAACTAAATGTTAAAAAAAAAACTTTGAAATTGCAATGCTGGACTTTTATATTCTTTGGAGTTTCTATGAAAGTCTGTTGAGAAGTAACTATTCTAAATAGACCAGTTGCAACCATTAGAAAACTGACCTGCCACACATATACTGGGTAGGCCCCAAATTTGATTTCATAATTATCAAGCTTTACTTGTAGCCTTCATGCAGTAAATTCTCTTGGTCCCATCTCTTTTGCAGATAGCTGATCTTGGTGTGGCTTCCTTTAAGACTTGGAGCAAACTGACCAAAGAGGAGCACAACAAGCAGAGGGAAGTGAACAGTGCCGCTAAGAAGAATGGAGGCACCCTCTACTACATGGCGCCCGAACACCTGAATGACATCAATGCAAAGCCCACAGAGAAGTCAGATGTGTACAGTTTTGGCATTGTACTTTGGGCAATATTTGCAAATAAGGAGCCCTATGAGAGTAAGACATTTGTGGGTGTGGGGTTTTGGTAGAAATCAAAACTGTTACTTGAGGGTTGGTTAGGTGGCTCAGTGTGTAAAAGCGTTTACCACTAACGCTGACAACCTGAGTTCAATCCAAACTCCAGGACTTACATGGAGAAGAAGAGAACTGACATCCAAAGTTGTCAGAATATCTCTTCTCTCTCCCTCTCCCCCTGCCTCATATGTACACTAAATTCTTAAAATGTAATCATTTTTAAAACTTTTACTTGAAATAATAGCCTTCAGTGAATTCTACTAAAAAATCTTTAATTCTTCATTTAATTGCTTTCTACAGTCTCATAAAGGCTGGTCCCACATCTGATTTATTCATTTCTATATCTTTAACATACAAACATACACACAACACACACACACAGTGCTGCCTGCATGCACTCAGAAGACTTTTGTTGAATTAGTCATCCCAGTTTAGGAGAAACTCATCAGGTGGACAGACACCTTTATAATGTAGCTTAGCTTGGAATTGCTATAAAACTCCAGGATTCTTCCTGGAGTACGGACGGCCTTTCAAACTACTAGGTATGCACCCATACTTTGAAACTATTCATGAATGAGCCTTTTCTTTGCCTGTTGTATGCAGTTCAGTCAGTTGGGAATGTAAAGATGAGTAAGTCATTGTTTGTGCGGGGAAACAGCCCTCATTGGGTTTGGTAGAAAGGAATGGTTCCTTTCGGTGAATTCTTCCTGATTATCAGCACCAGTAGATCAGGTATCATCATCTCTGCTGGTGCCTCTTAAATCTCAGTCTCTGACCATGACCAAGATATCCACTAGCCTATTAGACCCAGCACGTATACCTTGGGAAGCTCCAGAGCAGCATCCCCCAGACAATCTCCCAATTATCACCACTATCCCATAGCTCCCTGTGCTCACCACCCGTACTGAGTTGCACAGTAAACAACTTTAGCACCACCTGAGACTCACCATTGTCCCCCTCTCCTACACCCAATAAAACTTCAAAAACTGAATTCAGCTAGGAATAGAGCTCGGTGTTACAACACTTGTCTAGCATGTGTAGAGCCCTGGGTTCAAGCCCTCACACTGCCTGAAAAACAAACAAACATGAATTCTGTGACCATCTCCCTGTCCCACTGGCCCTTTTAGTTCAGACCCTCCTTATTTCTGCTTCAGGATCCTTGAGCCTTCCAGATCATAAAGCAGCCAAGATAGGCCAGTCATCTTAAACAGCAGATACAAGAGATAGTTGGATAGTTAAGAGTACTAGCTACTCTTCCAGAGGACCCAGCTTTAATTTCTAGCACCCCCATGGCTACTCACAACTGCCTGTAATTCCAGTCCCTGGGCATCTGACACCTTCTGGCTCCATGGGCATTGCATAATTGTGATGCACAGACATAGTACAGCCAAAACACCCATAAAAATACATAAAATAAAATCAAGGAAATAGAATTTTTTGAAGGCAGAGAGGACCATCATCTTATTTATTTAAAATCCTTCAGAGAATCTCATAGCTTTCAGGTTCCTCAGTGTAAAGTGTGAATCCCTTTATGGCTCCCCCTCATTTTCTCTCCCCTCTCTGTGTCTCTCCTGTGCCAACACCAGGCACGGGTCCCTGATGCGTGTGATTTCTGTCATCCCCATCCTGACAGTCCTGCTGTCCTAGCAAAGGGTCTCCCTCAGGAGTCCTCCTTCCTGGTTCTTTTTTTTTTAATATTTATTTATTTATTATTATTATAATAATAAATAATATATTATTTATATAATATTTTGTCTGTGTATATGCCTCCAGACCAGAAGAGGGCACCAGACCTTATTACAGATGGTTGTGAGCCATCATGTGGTTGCTGGGAATTGAACTCAGGACCTTTGGAAAAGCAGGCAATGCTCTTAACCACTGAGCCATCTCTCCAGCCCCTCCTTCCTAGTTCTTTAATATCTCCTCATTTTCTGGACTCAGGGAAATCTTCTCAGACCTTCTGTCCTCCAGATGATTGTGTTACCCCTCATATTTGCTACTAGAGTATCAGTCACCAGTGTGTATTTTAAGTCACATTAAACTGAGCTTTTTAAAGCCCAGACCATCCTGTTTTTGCCTCCGTATTGAACTCTGGGGAGTACCCTACCTTTACCCATGCATTTTGTTTCTTCTGTGCAAAAGTAGATTTGTTTTGAATTTATCTCTCATCTGCAAAAGTTAAAACCTCATTCTATCATCTCTATAGTAGACTACATTAACTTCTTGTCACAAGGCTGATGCTCTGTGGGGTGAAACAGCCTTGGGAAAAGCATACAGCAGGTAGAAACAAAATAGCAGTATTGTCCAGGTCCTGCCATCCTCTGCTTGAGAGTAAAGTAGGACTGCGAGCCCCAACTGAAACTCATCCCTCTTTGCAGATGCCATCAGTCCTGAGCAGCTCTTGATCTGCATAAACTCCGGGAACAGGCCAAATGTGGAGGACATCATTGAGCACTGCCCACGGGAGATCATCAGCCTCATGGAGCAGTGTTGGCAAGCAGCCCCCGAAGACCGGCCAACATTTCCTGGTAAGAGGGTTGTGTGCCTATTCAAGATGCATCCCACATGGTAATACTCTTCAGTAAGGTGACATCGGTAGTTTAGTTACTTTTCCTGTTGCTGTGACAAAATACAGGACAAAAGCAGCCTGAAGGAGGGGTTTATTTTGGCTTTTTTCAAGAGTACAGTCTACCATGACCAGAGGTCTAGAGTCAGGAAGGAGAGAAAGGGACGTTGGCAGTCACTGCTTTCTTCTTGTGTTCAGTGCAAAGTCCCAGCCCATGGGATAGCACTGTCCACATTCAGAATGAGTCTTCCCTGCTTAATACCCTCACAGGCACACCTCGATCTGTTTCTGAGTCACCTAGAAGTGTAACCCTAAATCCAGTCCAGCTGATGATAAGAATCAGTCACCACAGTTAGGAACATGCATTGAGTACCACGTTACGTGTGACTTCGAACTGACTTGATACATTTCAAGTACCTTGTCAGTGAAAAGGCTTCCTCATTTCCACCTCTAGTTTGGGAGTTTGCATTTTTATTGTTTTGAAGTATATATAACACTTTCCATTTTAGCTGCTGTTAAGTATACAGTCCAGGGGTGTGAAGTCCATTCCTATTTTTCAACAACATTGGTCATTATCCATCTCCAGGACCCCTCAATGCAGAGCACAACTCTGTACTCACCTCCCCTTTCTCCTTTCCAGTCCTAGTACCACCATTCTGTGAAATTTGACTGCCTTGAGTGTCTCATATAAGCAAAAATCACACAATACTTCTGTTCATATCTCTCTTGTTTTACTGAGCATAATGTCTCTAAAGTTTATCCATGTTGTAGAATGTGCCAGAATTTTCTTTTTATTGCTGAATAATATTCCATTATGTAGAGAAATAGTTTTTGTTTGTGTATTCATCTGTTGGTAGACACTTAACCTTACCATTTCTAGCTTCTTTCACTATTTTCCTCCCCTTGATTAATTCTTCTTGGTGTCCTTAGAAATGTATTCTGCCATTTAGGTTGGCCCTGTAATTGAAGTTTGGGTGTGTGTACCCCATCTCAGGTTTAGTAATAGAAAGACTCATCTGGCTCAAGAAGTATTGCACTTAGGTATAACTTGTGTTGTAGAATATTATATTCAGAAACAAAACCAGATAGAAGAGGCATATTGGCAGTGTATTCAGGTGGGGGCTGCTGACCTCTGCAGGAGTGTGCCCTCCCACTTAGCACTTCTTTTGTTCACCAACCCAGAAACTCTTTGGACCCCAGCATATATGGGTTTGGTGGGAGTTTTATTGTATGGACACAGGTTGAACAAAACATTGGTTATTAGTGACTGAACTTAATCTCTAGTTCTCTCCCTGGGGGCCATAGGGTGCTGCCCAGCATTCCAGTTCTGAGCATTAGCTTGGCTTTTCTAGCAGCTGTCTCTCGTTCTGAGGCTATCTACTCCTCCTCCTTCTGCCCAGATAGTACCTTTATTACAATAGGAAGCTCAGCGATTTTAAGTGCTGCCTGCCATGAATCAAGCAGGACAAAAGCCAGGGTTACAGTTGAAAACTTGTGTTGTGTGTGTGTGTGTGTCTGTGTTTTCCTGTGGGTGGTATTTTCCTTCCCTTGTGTTTTTGTTGTTATTTTCAGTACTTTGTCGTTCAGATTAATTATTTGTCTTAGTGTAGATTTCTGTTTCTTTGTGCTGAGGTTTGCTCTGTTTCCTGAATATGCAGGTTTTTCCTTGTACCATATTTTTAAATTTTTCAACTGAGCTGGGCGGTGGTGCCACACACCTTTTATCCCAGGACCCAGGGGAACAGAGGCAAGCACATCTCTGTGAGTTCGAGGCCAGCCTGGTCTACATAGAATTCCAAGGCAACTGAAACTACACAGAGAAACTTGTCTCAAAAAGACAAGGAAAAAATCTTTCAACAGTTTCTTCGAGAGCCGTTTCAGCTCCGCCTCCTCCTCCTTTTGTCTTCTGGTGACATAAATACCAGATGTTGGTTGTGGTACCACAGGTTGTCTGACGTTCTGCTGTTTCCGATGAACTTTCCCTCTCTTCTTCCGATTGGGCAGCTCACTGATTATTCTCTGCTCCTCCCATTTCACTTTTAAACCCTTACTGAGCTTTTCGTTTTGGTTATTGTAAGCATGCTCAGCTCACACTCTGCTGCTGACCTCCAAGTCTTCTTTTTCTTTGTTAAAGACTTTAGTCTTCATTTGTTTCCAGCAGGTTTACATTTCCCTGAGCCAGCGGGCTGTTTTAATGTCATTGGCAGATAATACCAATGTTTCTGTTATCTCAGTGTTGGCATCTGTTTTAGTCCTTTTGTCAGCTAAGTGTAGAACCTTTCTGGTGCAGCGTAGGGAGTGTTTTTCTTATTAAAACTTGCACACTTTCTGCTTTCTGTATGCTTCCTATTTACACTGTTTTGTGATGCTGTTCTAACAAGGGGAACAGTGACCCGCACTTTGCTAATGTGAAGTGAAGGTCCAAGGTCCCACTCAGCTCCATCAACAGTGGAGGCAAGCATCTAGTGCTGCTGCTCTGTTAGGGATCCAGCAGAGTCTATGAAGTTCTCATCTCCCATGAAGTGGAGAGTCCTCATAACCACTGGAAAATGATAGATGTCCTTGCTTTCTCTACAAGGCTTTTCAGACACTTTGCCAGTGTAGAGAAGAGGAATATCTTATTACTGCCAGGTGGGTACCGGCTACTCCTGTGACCTGCTGAGGACATGGAGTTGGAAAAACTTGTTACCAGCTTCAGGCAGGAAAGTTCTGACTTCCTCTTTAATGATCTTTTACATCATCTGGGCAGGGATTGGCAAACCTCTCACCAGGTTGGAAGTTATCTTAGTTACTTTCCTGTTGCTGTGATAAGGCACCAGAACCACGGGAAATTATAGAAAAAAGAGTTTTGGGGGGGCTTACAGTTGCAGAGGACCAGGACCACCATGGCAGAGAGTGTGCCAGCACGTAGGCATTAACAGTGCTCACATCTTGAGACACAACCATAAAAGAGAGAGAAACTGAGAATATCTTGGGCTTTTGAAATTTCAAAAGCCTCCCTTCCCCCCCCCCCGTAATATACCCCCTCCAACAAGGCCACACCTCCTAGTCCTTCCCAAACAGTTCCACCAGCTGTGGACCAAACACACAAATATGTGAACCTATGGGGCCACTCTCATTCAAACCACCACAGAAAATCTAGACTGTCCATTGAGCTTGTGGGGACAGGGTGAAATTGTGGTTGTTTTCTGTGGTGTTAGCTGATAAGTAGAGTGATTGATCTCTGAGCAAAGGTTTTGTGTGCTAGTAAGCTGTCCAATGCTTAGTCCCCTGCCTAGAAAGAGCAGGCTTTTGTCATTGTTTTGTTATTGCTGTAGTCTGTGCCTGATGATATTGTTGGGTTGCTAGCTTTTCAGCTTTAACTATGGGATATATATGAGGCAAAGAGAAAACATAATATATTTACTGCCATGTGTTTTCTCAGACCCTGAGGTCCAAGTCACCCTGTCTACCTTTCTTCTGGGGTATCCATATGTTTGTTATGTCTATAATACCTAGGTTGTTTTATTGTACTTTGCAGGAAAAATATGGCTAGTCCATTTTCCTAGAACTGAAGATTTTCTGTTTTCTTATTTTAAGAGAAGACCTCACTCTGTCATATAGACTAGCTTGGAACTCACTATGTAGCCTAGTCTAGCCTTGAACTTGTGATCGTTCCTCTGTCCCAGCCTTGCAAGTTTTAGAATTACACGCATGACTCACCATGTCTAGCGCCCACCATACACACTCTAGTAGCTCTAACTTTTTAGTGCCAGAGATAGAAAACGTGGAGTTCAGTCATCCTTATCGCTTGGAGATTATGCCACATCACAGGACTTTGCGCTGTAGCCAGAGCAAGGCATACTGTTCTGCTGGAGCCAGGGATTGCAAGTATTAACCCTCTTCTGTCTACCTGGCATTGAACTTCATCAAACTCACTGATTGGAGCTACAAACCTTATTTCATTGCTTTGTCTACATACTATGGTAAGTGACTTAAAAATGATAGATTATTAATATTCAACTTTTTTAATTAAGAAATTTAGGGTTCTGGGAAGATGACCCTGTTGGTAAACTGTCTTGCAAACAGGAAGACCTGCGTTTGGTTCCCACATAAAAAGTATTTCTAGTCCTGGGGAGGGGGAGACAGGTAGATCCTGAAGCTCATTGGCCAGCCAGACTAGCCTTAGCAAGAGACCCTGTCTCAAAAGCGCAGCTGAGGAACAGGTAAGGTCATCTCTGGGCCTCCACATGCACTCACACATGTGAGCATACACACACCTATACACAAACATGCTCTGTCATGCACACACACACACACAAGATAAGAAATTTAAAGGACTGTTTTTTCATACAGGCATTGAAGAAGAATTTAGGCCTTTTTACTTAAGTCAATTTGAAGAATATGTAGAAGAGGATGTGGCAAGTTTAAAGGTGAGTGATATAGCAAGTGCCCAGAATAGCAGTGTACCAAAATGTATTATCAAGCATGAAGCAAAAGCAGTGTGATTTGTTACTGAGATTTGAAGTAGGCTAGCTTGGGGAACACAGAAAAGAAAATTAGTAATGGCAAGAAGTATCATGTTAGCCCATTTTTCCATTGAAATGTGTGAAGCAAGAGGGAAATATATGTACAAAATACCAAAAAAAAAGACACCCAATATTGAAGAGACTGGAAATTATTACAAGTGAGTTAGTCATTCTTAAGAATTTATTAAGAAGAAAACCTTCCTGGGGATATAGCTCAGTGATAGATCATGCATGAGGTTTTGAATTCTGTTGCCAGCACCACCAAACAAGCAAATAACCTCACATAGAAAAAAAAAGGCACCAAATAGAGAACAAAAAACATATTTATTGAAACATAGAAAGGAATAAAAATGCTAAGCCACAAACTAATGCAAAGAGAGGAGTCATGGAGAAGCAAGCAGACCACTGCAGAGAACAGTTGTTTGAGAACCACATCCATGCTGTCAAGATAAGCTAGTTACTCCATCTACTTCCTTTGTGCCAAGTTCTCAGTGGCAACAACATCTAAGGCAGAAGTAGGGAGTTTGGTGTCTGGAGTAAGAGAGGTACATTAAAGTTCAGTTTCCAGCCAACCCACAAAGAGGAACAGAAACCTGCATACACTTTTGTGTGTGCACACACATGTTCACACACACGCACACACTCCTTAGTCATCACTATGCTGCCATAACTGACTTAGAATCATACACCCATAGATGTAAAAAGGAAGCTTCAGTAAAGAAGCCAAGCAAGCAAACTGATTTTCAAGGAAGTAAGTAGATGGGTGAGTAGGAGGTAGGTAGACAGAGAAACTAGCAAGAATTTACAGACTTTGGAGGGATTCTTACACTATAAAATAGTCATATGATACTCAAGATAGATACTAAGGCAAAAAAGCATTAATCACACAGGAATACTTGATAATGACAAAAAGGTTCAGTTCACAGGAAGATATAGACATACCCATGGTAACATGTCCTTGAATACACAAATAAAAAACTGAGAGCACTCAAAGAAAAATAGAAAAATCCTCAGCCATTCTTAGAGATAGTAATACATCCCTCTTTAATTGATACAGCAAACAGATCCAACCAATCAGTAAGGATTTAGACTGTTAGAAACTCACTTTTTAACACACTTGACCTAATACAAACATAAATCTCTGTATCAGATAACTTCCAAATAGCTACTGCCTTAGTTTCATTTTCTTAATATGATAAAATACCCTGACAAAAGCAACTTAAAGGTTTGTTTGGCTCACAGTTCCAAGAAGGTCAAGGGAGTAGGAATTTGAAGGAGGTGGTTACATTGTAATCCACAGTCAAGAGTGGAGAGCAATGAATTCATACACCCACCTGTAGTAAGAGGCGAGGGCTGCGTTCCCAGCGCCCAGCTAGCTTACACCCGAAATAACCACACAGAAATTGTATTAATTAAATTACTGCCTGACCTATTATATCTGGTCTCTTCTTGGCCAACTCTCACATCTTGATCTAACCCATTTCTACCAACCTGTGCAATACCACGAGGTCGTGGCTTACCGGGAAAGATTCTAACCAACTTCAGTCTCAGACAGCAGCTTCATGGTGTCTGCCACACTGCCCTTCTTCCCAGCATTCCGTTCTGTGTACTCCGCCTACCTGATTTCTGCCTTATCAAAAGGACAAGGCAGTTTCTTTATTCACCAGCGAAAACAACACAAATACAGAAGAACCTCCTACACCATTTCCCCCTTTTCTGTTTAAACAAAAAAGAAAGGCTTTCATTTTAACATAGTAAAATTACATATAACAAAACAGTTATCAAGCAAGAACTACAGTTACCATATTTATATCTACTTTATCTTTTATCATAACTAAGGAAAACTATAATTATAACTATCCATTCTTCAAGTTCATCAAAGACTCCAGAACGATATAATATTACCTAAGTAAATGAGAAGTAAGCAACTTCCAAAACTCTAGAAATGACAGAGACATCTCGCTGCCTGCACCCAAAGTTCCTCTGTACCATCGGGGCATCCTTCTTCAGCCTACAGGCCCATAGTATCCAGCAGACATTTGCATGAAGCAGGAAATTTTAAAGACAGTTCAGTCACTTTTTTCTGTGTCCTGCAGAATGTCTCACAGACTCTTTTATGAATCAGGAACCCCAAAGGATCATCTCACCTTTAGGCAAGTTCAGCAGTCATCTCTCTGTGGATTCTTTATGTCCAATTTATGCATTAGTCCATGCAAGAGCAGTTTCTTGCCCAAATGGCTAACCAACTCCATAAGGAGCCTCTTCGATGCCCATCTTCTTCTTGAAGTAGCTGGTGCTGCCAGGAGCAGACGTGTCTCATTGTCATGAAAAGCCCTAAGTTATTAAAACATTAAATGCCATATTCTGTAGTCTTTGAAAGATATGAAGAATGCCTATCTAACTGAAATATATCTCTATATATCTAGAAAAATCTAACATGACTATAAGCTTGATTATTATTGATTAACAACCTATATTTCCTAATTATACATTATATTTTTAAATGAACTACACAATCACAATACCTTAATCAAGAGCAGAAATATGCATATAACAAGATTGACCTCAGATTTATATCAAAATCCATATCAATACAAATTATTCATATCTATATCATATCCCCGTTTAAATGTAAAAGAACATTTATAAACAATATTTAGGAATATGGGCACAGTTATTTCTCTCCAAACTGCTTCGTGCTGAATGGGGGCGCTGTTAGCCAGGTTCGTGGTGTATTCTGTGTGCTAGGTGCATCTCAGTCATCAGTTGGGCAAAGTTTTTGAGGGTGTTTACGACAACCTTTCAGGAGGGTGTGATCTATCATACCATATTGGTCTAGAAGCAATCCACAGGGTCTCATCTTCTGTGAAAACAAAAGAAGACCCTCTTTTCCAAAGCATCATATCCTTAGACCCAAATTCTGAAGTCATAATACCTTTATAATATACATGCTGGTTTGGCTTAGCAGCACACACAATGAAATGTCTCTCTGCAGTTAGCTCCTTCACAGTCAAAAAATTTAAAGAAAACACGATAAAATATATAATCCAGACATTCTGTGAATTTTCCATTTTTACGTGGCTTATTTTTTCTTTATGATTATCTGTACTCTGTCTCTTTAAAGACTTTACCCTTTTTTTTAAGCATTAACTTTATTTCAGGAGAAATAAAGAGATCTTTTATGTCTGAATCTGTCCTATTGCATTGTCCTTAATTCTCTACTGTCTTGAAGAGCTTTTAAAATGTTAAGCAGCTTGGTTGCAGCTGCTCTGGATGTTGGCTCCACCTCTGTCCAATTTCAAAATGATGGACATACCATTTTTGCTAGCTCTGGGGTCGCCAGGCAGGAGCTGCGTTTAGCAGTCCAACCCAGAGAATGAGCATGCAACATATAAATGCTTTTTATCTGAGTTACAGCCAAGTCTGCCGTGCAGAGCAATGTGCAGCCTGGAAACCTCTCTGTATGGCAGCAGAAATCTGCCATGCTCTCCTGCTTTTGCATGCCTAGTAAACCTGATCCCACTGCCTTCCCAGGTGGGGAGCGCCAAGCCACAGGCATGGTCTCAGGTACTTTGTTCCTAACCCCAAGTGGGCACAGAAACATCCGGGCCCACAAGTGCTCCATAGCTGGAGTTTGCACCGGCGGCAGGGCCCAGGAAGCCTCGTTTTAAAATGGCGCGGCTCCCCCCCACACACACAGCTGAATCAGGAAAATCTCTCTTAAAGCAGCTGTGGCAAGCCGCCAGCAAACAAGAAGCTGTGTTAAACTCTGTATTGTTTTTGAAGCTCTCTCAGATTTTACGTGGATTCAGTTTACTACGTTGGAGCGCCAATCTGTAGTAAGAGGCGAGGGCCGTGTTCCCGGCGCCCAGCTAGCTTACACCCAAAATAACCACACAGAAATTGTATTAATTAAATTACTGCCTGACCTATTATATCTAGTCTCTTCTTGGCCAACTCTCACATCTTGATCTAACCCATTTCTACCAACCTGTGCAATACCACGAGGTCGTGGCTTACCGGGAAAGATTCTAACCAACGACAGTCTCAGACAGGAGCTTCATGGTGTCTGCCACACTTTCCTTCTTCCCAGCATTCTGTTCTGTGTACTCCACCTACCTGATTTCTGTCCTATCAAAAGGCCAAGGCAGTTTCTTTATTTACCAATGAAAGCAACACAAATATAGAAGAACCTCCTACACCACCCACTTAGTATTCTGCTTGCTTTTTCCTCTAAGATCCTCTGTCAGGGAGTAGCACCACCCACTGTGGGCTGATCTTAGTATTCAAAATAATTCCCCATAGACTTGTCCACAGGCCAATCTAGTACAAGCAGTTCCCTCTTGAGACTCTCTTCCCAGGTGATTTTGGAGTATGTAAAGCTGACAATTAAATTAGCCATCACACTTAACCTTGAAATACTTTTCAAAAATACAGGACATTTTTTAAATTAACATGTGTAAACATTTAAAATGATTATAATATGGAGCTAGAGAGAGCTCAGTGATTAAAAGCCCTGGCTACTCCTCCAGAGGACTCAGATGCATAGGACCCAGAGGAATCTTACAACTCAGAAAGAGAAGCAACTACATTAAATCATAGACAGAAGCAAGATGTGGTAGCACATACTCAGGCAGAGACAAGTAGACCTCTGAGTTTGTGACCAGCCAAGTCTATATAGTAGGATTCTTTTAAAAAACAACCGTAAAAACAAACAGCAACAAAAATACTCAAGTCAACACATCACCAAAGAGACACTCAAACAGCCAGCAACTGCATCAGAAAAGTAGCCCTACCAGTAACGAGAGAAATCAAGTCATACCAGGTGATACAGACTGCCTACAGATGGGTGAGCATGGAGAAACTCTTCAGAAAGACATGAGAGAAAGGTAAATAAATGCTGGCATAAGGTTATGGATTAAAAGAAGCATATAATCTGATAAAGTTGTTAGCTTTCCTAATGTCATTGATGTATAGAACACAATCCAATGGAAAAATCCCACTGAAATTCTCTAATGAGCTCAACAAGCTTAAGTTAGTATTAGGGAAAAAGAAGCAAACAGACACACCCACCCCAGGGAACTAATGAAGTAGCTAAAACAATGTTTTTGAACAAGAATCATCATCATAAGAAAAAATACCATGTCACTGATCAGCAAATTTCAGAACTATATTTGGTAACACAGAAAAACAAATTGAATCACATTTTTTTCATCCCTAAGATTACTGTTTTTGAGTGATTGGTGAGAGTAGTGTTGGTAAATACAGACATCCCAATTGGTGAAGTTTCTTGAATGATAAATAACCTATAGATCTGTCTCCTCACATGTGTCCAGAATGTTAGGAAACTGTCCGTGTATGCACACTCACAGCCTGAGGAGCCCGTCCTAGCATACACACTCAAACATGTTATTTCAAAAGTTGCTTACACTTCAGTTGACAAGTAAAAACTCAGAAACAATGCCAATGTCTTAAGCAGATACCCCAAATCATAATGAAATGTAACGACACAGAAGGCTCCTCAAGACTTGTTAGTGAGAACAAAGAGTCACAGAAAGGCACTTTGCGACTCCCTTCATATTAAATTTTGTGTGTGTGTGTGTGTGTGTGTGTGTGTGTGTGTGTGTGTGTGCGTGCGTGCGTGCGTGCGTGCATGTGTTTGCATGCATTACGATGTGCATGCCAGTGTCTAGAAGGAGAAAAGGACTGGGCATCCCACTCTAAATAAGGATTCCCCATAGAGAACGGTCTAGAGGGTTGGAGGGAATGGCACGCAGAAATGGGTCTGCGTGTTCTGCATTGTGTGAATTTTCAAAACTCTTACTTAAATTCATTGTGTAATAAAAAATAGCTATAAAAAGAAAATCACTTTTGCAAAAATGTTAAAAATGCATGAAACTGCTAGACATGGTTAACACACACTGTTAATCCTAGCACTTAGGAAGCAGATGCAGGTGGAGCTCTGTGAGTCTGAGGCCAGCCTGATGTAGATAAGTGAGTTTCAAAACAACCTACGACTACATAGCAAGACCCTGACTCAAGCAAAATAAAACATAAAGCTATATTTCATGATAAATAAAAGCAATATTTAAAATGCTACAAGGTGTGGACATACTAATGTGCTATGGCATTCCTTCCCAAATCGTGCATTCAAATGTGTTTGAACCACTTACTAATGTGAACATTCTGTTAAAAACAAAACACAAATGTGAATAGAAAAAAATCTTAAAGGAAAGTTACAAAAATGTTACCCTTGTTTGCTTGGTAGGCTTTTGAAAAGTGTAATTTCCTACGTTCTCATATTTTCTTTAATAAAAACATTATTTAATATTTGAAAGAAAATTTTGTCTCTCATGCCTTTCCCCTGATCCTGAGGACTGATCGTAGGGTCTTGCGCATGCTAGGCAAGCACTCTACAACTGAGCTGTGTCTCCACCCCGTTTTCTACTTATTGTGATAAAATTAACTTTTCTAACCATTTTAAAATGTGCAGTTCAGGGTTGCATAGCCATCACCACTTTCCATTTCTAGAGTTTTATCATCCTAAACACAAACCCTACTTATCAAATAATAAGTCCCTATTTCTCCCTCCCCGGCAGTCTTTATTTTCTGTCTCTGAATTTGCCTGTTCTAGGTAGCCCATGGGAATAAAACCATACAGTGTTTTTCCATTTGTAAAAGCATTTTGTTTACCATGTCGTTAATTTTGTTGCTGAATAATATCCCACTGTGTGTATGACATCACATTTGTCTGTGCAGTCATCTGTTGGTAGATGTCAGAGTTGTTCCTCCCTACGAGCTATTATAGAATGATGCTGTGGGAACATTGGTATACAGGTTTTTGCTCTAAACATGTGCTTTCAGTTCTTTATGACATTTACTTAGAAATGGGATGATTAGGCCATATGGACATCTTGTTTCACTTTTTAGGAGCCTTTAAACCATGTCCATGGCAGCCGAACCATCTCACATTCTCTACCAGCAGTGGACAGAGTTCAGTTGCCATAACCTCACAACATGCTATTTTTAAGTTGTTGTGTTTTAGCCATTCTGTTCAACATGAAGTGGCATTTCCTGGTGGTTGAGTGTCTTTCCTGTGCTAGTGATTGTTCCCATTAAATGTCTTTTTTGGAGAAACAGCAGTTCAATGTTTTCCACATTGGGGGTGTTTGTCTGTTGTTTTTGACAGCATCAATCCAAAGAGCCAAAGCACATCTCCAACTCATGATCCACCTGACTCCACCCCACGTGCTGGGGTTATAGACATGTCCCACCACCATGCCTGACTAAAATAATGTTGTGCTTGCGACCCAACCAGGACTTTGCAGATGCTGGGCAGTATTCTGCTATTGCGGTATAGCCCCAGCCCTCCATTTGCTGGTTTCGAAATTGGGTTATATGTAGGGGTAAAGATGGTGGTGGTAGTTGTTGTTGTTGAGTTATAGAAAAATTAAATTGTAGTAAATTTAATTGTTATAAATTAATTGTTTAAATTGTTGTAAATTTGGAATATTCATCTCTTATCAAATATATAGGATTTACAGATATTTTTCCCATCCTATGGATTGCCTTCACTCTACTGATGGTTTCTTTTGATGCACACACTTTAATTTTGATGTAGTGAAAGTTTAATTTAATTGCATGAGAATTGTTAGCTGTGCTTTTGGTGTCAGCAGCAGCAGGAACTGTGGCAAAGACCGGCACTATGACTATTTTCTCCTATTTTAAGAGTCTTACAGTTTTGGCGCTTGAATTTGGGTGACTAATGTATTTTGAGTTACTTTTTGTATATGGTAAGGGTCCATCTTTATTCTGCATATGTGTATATCCAGTTTTCTGGCTCTGAGTGCTCCGGGGCACCCTGGTCAAACATCAGTTGACCATATAATGAGGGTGGGAGAGTATTTCTTAGACTCCCTAGTCTTATCCTTTGATCTGTGTTTCTGTTTTATAGCTTTGTGGTAACTGTTGAAATTAGGAAATATAAGTTAACTGTGTTAACTTGACATCATTTTATCTATTGGAAAAAATGTTTAATTTGTGAGAAAAAGATTACTGCTTATTAAATTTGTATGAAATGTCTTGATAGTGTGAAGAGCTTGATTCTTTTCAGAATAATTTTCTGCCAATTACTAAAGTGTCTGTGTATCTTCTCAATTATAGAAAGAGTATCCAGATCAAAGTGCAGTTTTGAAGAGAATGTATTCTCTCCAGAATGACTGTGTACCCTTACCTCCAAGCAGGTCAAATTCAGGTAATGCCCCCATTTATTCATTTGCTTACTCATCCATTCATTTTAGTCCCTAAAATATTTCTGAAATCCATATGGAAACTGGAAGAAAATGTAAGCTCAAACAGCTGCCTTAAAAGATTTCATGCCTACTCTAAAATCTAGTAATGTATCTTGGAAATACTTCTTAACTATGTGCTCACCAGATTCACAGTGTCCTGATGCAAGCAATCTGATGCATTTCACAGGAAGACAGTGACAGTTCAGAAGGAAGTTGGGGACCCATGTGGGTGCAGAGTCCTTGAGATCAGAGCACTCCAGAAAAGTTGGTCTCAAATTCATGCAGGGGTGCTTTTTTTATTACAACAGAAGGGAAGACATCATGTGAGATACCAAGGTCATAGCCATATGATCTGAAGCAAATTACCTAAGCTTTTCCAAACCTCATCCAGTCATGGATGTAATGACCCACATGCCCACAAACAATTTATGTGTGTGTGTGTATGTGTGTATACGTATATGTATATATATTTTATATAATCATATATATGATGTGTGTGTGCACATGCATGCACATACACATGCACACCTGAGTATGTGCACCACATATAGGCAGTAACTGTGGTGGCCAGAATAGGGTATCAGCTCCCCTGGAACTGGAGTTACAGGTTGTTGTGAGCCACCTGACTTGGGTCCTGAGCTGAGAACTGAACTAAGTGCTCAGTAAGAACAGCAGGTCCCCTTAACTATGGAGCCTTCTTTCTCGCCTTTCTATGAGCTTTAAAGGACAGAAGAACAATAAGATGTGCACAGGACAAAGCTGCTACTTTTTTAGACCCCACGTGGTTCCAAGATGACAGTCCAGTGCAAGTCTCAATCCAATGCAAGTCCCCTTCTGCCTCAGCCATCCCTGCAAAACTCTGTTTTGTTGCTTGTGATAATGCCCATGTTTTTCCCTGACAGACAGGGTTCCTGCTAATCATATACTAAACCTATAGGAAGGGGACTGTTAGATGCTTTTCATGATTCTTATTTTTAGCATGTCACTCAAGGACAGGTTCATAAGAAATCTTCAAGTTTTATTTTACTTTTTATATTGATCATTTCTTTCCTACTGCAGAACAGCCCGGTTCGCTGCACAGCTCCCAGGGACTCCAGATGGGACCTGTGGAGGAGTCCTGGTTTTTTTCCTCTCCAGAACAACCACAGGAAGAGAATGAGTTCAGTGTGCAGGCTAAACTCCAAGAGGAAGCCGGTTACCATGCTTTTGGAAGATTCATGGAGAAACAGGCAAAACCACAGCCAAAGCAGAAAGTGGCTTATAGCAGAGAGGAGGAAAGGAAACGAAGGGTCTCCCATGACCCATTTGCACAGCAGAGACCTCATGAGAATGTTCAGAGTACAGGGGCCAGAGGTCTTTCTGATCCCGGTCCAGTCTGTCACGGAAATGCAGCACACCAGCTGTCAGGGCCAGCCAGCCAAACACGAGTGCCGTTCTGGAACAACGGATTATATAATCAGCATGGGTTTAGACCTGCAGGTGCAGGAGTTTTGTTTGGGCCAAATCCAAACCAAATGTATAATACTTTTAAAACTCCAGTACCTGAGACCAACCTACCAGGAAGCACACCTACCATTCCATTCATCTCCTTGCCACCAACAGGTAAATGAATTTCTAATAGTCCCTATCTTGTCCTTTCTTTTTCCCCTGAAAATGAAGCCACCAGTAGCATTGTCATCAATTATAAGTTATTGTTGGGGACAAAGAGTAAGTTACTCAGAGCTTTCAAGTAGCTACAGCCTTCCACTTTGAAATGGTCTCCCTCAGACCACATGGACTGTGGTTGTGTTTGGTCTGTGACTCATCATGGATGCCTATAAGTGTGGATTATAGATCATTATATGTAGACAGAAGTTTCTATCCTACCCGGTCCCTACAGCCTTTCAGTCCCAAATAAATACATATAAGCTTATATTAATTACAAACTGTTTGACCTCTTAGCTCAGGCTTATTACTGCTAGCTCTTACAGCTTAAATTAACCCATAATTCTTATCTGTATTTAGCCTCGTGGCTTGGTACCTTTTCTCAGTAAGACATTCTCATCTTGTTTCCTCTGTGTCTGACTGGTGACTGTGTCTCTACCTTTCTTCTTCCCAGAATTCCCTTAGTCTGGTTGCCCCACCTATACTTCCTGCCTGACTTACTGGCCAATTAGCATTTTATTAAACTAATATGAGTGACAAATCTTTACAGTTTACAAGAGCATTATCCTACAAGACTTATAACTGATAAGCAACTCTCTTTAGCCTGTGTGAGATACCAGGAGACTCTCCAATAAATGAAAAGTATTTTCTTATATTCTTTTTATCTTTCTTCTTGTCTTCTGAGGCTAAGAAAGAAGTCTTAGATATTTTTTTTCTTGTGTAGATATAGAATACAGTTTGTAGTAAGAAAGGTATGTTTCATCTTCCATAGCTCTCTCTCTGATGAAAAACAAGCTAGTTGTTTTTAATATACTAGCATGGAAGTAATTTAGTATCCATCATTATTACCAAATAGTTCCCATGCTACCTTATCTTACCCTGATGTCATCCATTAGCATTAACTGTACTACAATCCTGAAATCAGCAGATGTAGAGGAAGCTTTGTGAACCATAGAACTTTCTGAACTGGCTGTGTAGCTCAGTGGTACAGAGCTGGCCTGGCATGCATGAGGCCCTGTGTTCCTTGATACAAAACAATTAGTCTTTCAAAATGACAAATTCCCCAAAGTATTCTGCCCTTTCTATAGGTGTTCTTGTAATCTCTGTAGAAAACACATTGTTAGACTAGGTATTAAGCAAGATCTGTACCTATATGTACATATACTTATGAGTGGGATGTCCTTCTGTTTCTTTTGAGTTTGCAGCCAAAATGTTTTGTGTCACCGTTGTATTTTATTCATTCATGATTAATTCAATAAAAATTTCTATAACACTTCCTGATTTGTACCTGACTGCTGGAGAACTGTAACATGAGCAAGCAGCCTGAGCTCCTTCCCTCATGGAGCTTGAATCTGCATGGGTGGAAAGCAGTCATCACCAATATTTAATGTGTCGTTTTCTGGTCCTGTCTCCATATGAGTAGCCCAATCTTACTAGTTTTGCCAAGAATAGATTCTCTTAATGATACTGAGTTTTTGCTAGTAGTAAGGGGAATCTCAGTTCACAATGAGTCATGGAATTACTATACCCTGAAGAGGATCTCATAGACATGATTCTTCGGCTTGCTTCTCTGCTCTGATAGACCTAATAAATGTGAGCATTCTAACTCTTAACTTCCATATGAGAAGAGCGTGTCCAGTAAATGGGAAAGGAGAATAAAGTAGCACTGGGGCTGCTGTTATTTTGACTAGTGCTGTAAACATGCATGTAGAAATCTCGTCAGTCTATCTCTGTGGGTGTGGGAGAGAGAAAGTGTGCGCGCACACACACACCTAGAAATGGAATGACTGAATCATATGGTAATTCTATCTTTAATTTTGGAGAAAACCCATACTGTCTTCCACTTTGGTTATACCATTTTCATTCCCAACAATGTATGGGTGCTTTATTATTCCACATGCTTGCCAACACTGATGTCTTTTTTTTTTCCAATGGTAGGCATCATAATGGTTTTGAAGTCAAGTAGCCACATTTTAAGGAAATGACTATTTAGGGTGTCATAGGATAAACAGCTGAACATCTGTCATAAAGTCCTCCACCTTTACATGCCATGTGTTTTTCTCTTGCATTCAGTCTCATGCACCTAACCTATGTCTTTTTCTCTATTCAGATGAATCCATAAGATATACTATATGCAATAGTTCTGCTGTTCAAATTGGAAACTACAATTATATGGATCTTGGCCCGAGTTCACAACTACCAGACAACATGTGCAAAGAAGAATCAGTTCCCAAATACCAAGCCATCTTCGGTAAAATACTTATTAAGGACCAGTTTTGGATTGAGGCATCACTATAGGAGATTGCTTGCCTAGTATGCATGAAGCCTTGAATTCAGTCCCCAGCATTCAAGGGGATTTTTAAAAAAGGATACAATGTCTTATGACTTAGACACTTCTTGACCATTTTTACTTGTTGAGAGGAACATCATAGAATCTTAAATTTTCTTTTAAGATTCTCTCTGAAAGTTATCCCATATTTCCTCAGTAACTTTTTTAGATATATATTATGTGTGACTGTTTTGACCACTTGCACTACACTCACGCCTGGTGCCCACAGAGGTCAGAATAGAGCATCAGACCCTTTAGAGCAGGAGTTAGGATGGTTGTGAGCTGTGGTGCTGGAGCCGATCCAAACAAGTACAGCCAGTGTTCTTAACTGCTGAGCCAGCCAGTGCAGCCCTTACTGGGTAATTTTTAATTCTTTGTTACCTATTTTTTTTATCACAGGGATAATCACAGTATCTTATTGGTGGTGGTGGTGTGAAGCTTATACTAGTCAATGTGTGTTGAAAGTGTAGGACACTAACTGAATATTAAACGTGACATCATTATCCATGATCCTGTTCAGACTTGGGGAAATAACTCTTTTGGCTCTGCAGCAAAGGAATTCTGTAAAACACAGAAGACCATGCCCTCCATAGCACTCCGTAATAAAAACAAGAGCTCTCATAGGTCTCCACAGCTTCCTGCCATGAGGCAGTGATGCATGCCTGTAATCCCATCACTAGAGCGATTGAATTGGGAAGAAAGATGGTGAGTCCCAGGTCAGCCTGGCTATAGCAAACCCTGTCTCAAAAAGGAACTGGAATTCAGCTTTCTGATTAACTTTGGAGGTGGCAGTTTTGGCTTTGTGTGTGTGTGTGTGTGTGTGTGTGTGTGTGTGTGTGTGTGTGTGTTTTGTTTTGTTTTGTTTTGTTTCTATGAAGGGGCCTGTAATAGGCAAGGCTCTGCTTGCCCTGAGGCCTCTCCATCATTGGAGTGCAGAAGCAGCCACAGATAGTCTGCACATCAATGCGTATAGGTATGGTCACCAAAACTATTCACAAAAAGCAGGAGCCAGACTTGGCCCACAGGCTGCATACTCTGCCAATTGGAAGAGTGACCTTTAAAATGCCTAAGAGGTGGGTTTTTGGCTTTTGAGGAACTGAAGTGACCTTTGTGACTCTACTGACACCCAGGGCTCCTGTCCTACAGAGACTGGCAATTTGTGATTACCGGGAGGCTCTTAGACTGCTGCCAGAGTTGACAGATTCTGTGCTGCTGTGGTGCTAACAGAAGCTGAGGGGGAAATGAGGTGTTTGAATTTTTTTTCCTTAGAAATTCAGCCTTCTGAAGTGGGATAAGGACTAAAGGCTGTTATGATGACTTTCCCTTTTTTTCTTTCTCTCTTTTCTTTTTTGATTTTTCAAGATTTTTCTCTGTGTAACAGCCCTAGATGTCCTAGAACTTTATAAACCAAACTGGCCTTGAACTCACAGAGACCCATCTGCCTCTGCCTCCTGAGTGCTGGGATTAAAGGCGTGTGCCACCACCCTGGGCCATTTCTTATTTTCATGTGTTCCCTTATTTTTTTGAAGGTCTAAGATGATGGAAGTAGTGGCAAGAGAAAGGATGTGTGTGTGTGTGTATGTGTGTGTGTGTGTGTGTGTGTATACATACATACATACATACATACATACATACATACATACATACATATAAAAGGGTCGGCAATTTGAAAGGAGAGAAAACCTTGAAAAGTGCATGTGCCTCATCTGAGAGATAAGGGAAGACATTGTGATTAAATGATGGGTGGGGGTTACACTTGATCTCAGTGTCCTTATTAAGAGGAATGTGAACTGTATAGAGATGGGTGGCCGTGTGTAAGTTGACAATGTCCCAAAGAAACAAAAATCCACCCCCAATGACATCCAGGTAGTCTAACTAGAACAGGACTGCAGTGGGAGTTTAATAGAACATCCATGTAGGAGATTTGTTCATGAAGCCTTTAGTTATGACTCAGGAAGGTGTACATCTGTTAGGAAGAAAGGAACACTCTATTTTAAGATATACAAAGACCTCTTAATGGCTGCAGTTAGGCTAAGTATTGTCCAACAAGTCAATAACAGTTATCACCAGGCATGATGGTGCACACCTATAATCCCAGGAGACAAAGGGACTACAGAGCAAGATAGCCTCAAACAAAACAAAAAGTTATCTTTTTTGCATCTCTTGGTACTTTTTACTTTCCTGTATCATTTCAGCATTGCAGACACTAGAATGTTCAAACGGACTGTAGCCTGAGGCGTCTTCTCTTTTCTTTTTGACAGATAACACCAGTAGTCTCACTGATAAACACCTGAACCCTGTCAGGGAAAACCTGGGACGGCAGTGGAAAAACTGTGCCCGCAAGCTAGGCTTCACGGACTCTCAGATCGATGAAATTGACCACGACTATGAACGAGACGGGCTGAAAGAAAAGGTTTACCAGATGCTCCAGAAGTGGCTGATGCGGGAAGGCACCAGGGGGGCCACAGTGGGAAAGTTGGCCCGGGCACTTCACCAGTGTTGCAGGATAGACCTGCTGAACCTCTTGATCCAGGCCAGCCAGAGCTAAGCCTGGGCGGGCTGTGGCAGTGGGAACTGGACTGTTTGCCTGGTGCACAGCTCCTTTGCCCCATGGCCTGCAGAACTCTTTCTTGGTACAATCCCTGGACCTAAGCATGTGTCATACATTTTGGAACTGGAGAAGGGAAAGAGAAGTCTAAAGCCCACGGTGGTTCTTCAGAAAGTACAAGTATGAAGACTGTTGAATGGCCCAGGACAGGGCTGGGTGGGGGGAGGTGTTAAAAAGAATAACCTGTTGGGTTTAAAAAGGAGAGAAGAGCTGCTGGAGGACGATGGGCTTCTTCAGCTGTGCTGTTTACTCAGTTTCCTGTGGTTATATTTGGGTGATGGAGGAAAAAACATTCAAAGAATGTAAAATCCACTAACTTCCTCCTTCATGCACTGAGTGCAGTAAAGTTCTGCCCAGATAGGTACCTTAGATGACAGTCATGGTCCTTCCTAAAACTATAGGATCTGTTAACTTTAGCATCCAATGCTGTGCTGTCACTTGAAGCTTTAAGAATCATGTGCAATTCTAGTGTATATAAGTTAAAAAAGGAAATGTTAAGGAGTACTAAGGAGGAGGAAAAACTGCAGGGCAGAGGGAGATCACCACTTTCCAGCACTCACCACTGAGAACTACTGCTGATTGCAACTACTGTAAAAACTAGTGTGAGATTTTACATTTTCTCCTACCATTCTGGTGCTCCATGCCATTCTCCAGCCTGTGTATTCCTCAGAGGGAACTGGTGTTAAGGAAATGCTCATCAGGAAATGTCTCTTCCTGGATATGGCCAGAGCCTCAGCACTGCTCACTATAGAACTGTTTCCTCAGTTTACCCAGAAAAATGTACTGAAAATATTTCTTCAGTGTGCCATGAATTAAAAAGGGACAGCTTCAGAGTTCAGTCTTTGTGCCTATAGCAAGCCCACGTACAACCCCAGAGTGAGTGGAAGAACTAGAAGAGTAAAGCTGCCTGGGCCAACTGCAGTCACTCCTGGCACTTTCTGTTCAGAGGCTATGCAGTGACAGGCATCCGACTGTTAGAAAAGATTCCATGTCTGGTTGACAACAGTGGGTTGTGATTCTGAATCTCCTGCAGCCTCGGAAAATACGTGGTGCTCCTGGAGTGGGCTGCAAAGCAGCTTTGTCCTTGTTGGCATTTCGGCACTAGTTGGCACTTCATCCTCCACTGTTGACCTGTCCTGTACTATGTAGAATATTTAGAAACATTCCTGGCCTCCATCTACATGACGACAATAGTACAAGTCAACTTCACCCACCAAATGTGACAAAAATGTCTCTAGACATGGCTACATGTTCCTTGGAGGGACTCTGCTGTAACTTTATATGCCTCAGTTCTGTCACACATGCTGGGTTCATGCCTTAGCTGCATAGAGTATGCACATTGCAAGGGAATTGGAGCAGAGAAGGTTCCAAGCTTTCCTGGAGGAACCTGGATAGTCTTTAAATTCGTTCCTCTTAACCTGCATTCTAATGCTGTTTTAAGACAGGATTAGAAAGTATTTTTAATGGAGCTGTGGGGGGAAATGGCAAGGGAAGCCAGAGCTGGTTTTGGAATTGCAGTAGCAATCAGGGTCCTAGTGTTAAAATCATGTCTATTAAGTGTTCTGTAAGGGAAGAATTGTGGGTCCATTGCAGAAGATAGGTACTTCAGATCTAGGCCCAGATTGTGACCACAGGCTTTCAGGTCTTTTCCTGGCCAGACTCATCAATGACATCCAGGCAATTGCTTGGCACCTCGAGTTGTGGCTGAACCTGTATGAGTTGAAGGACAGTAAGCAGGTGAAGCCTTATACCTTCATGGGTATGCTGCCCAGTCCCTTGTACAAGAAAGGCTGTGAACCAACTACACAGAGCTAGCATTAATAGATTAGGCCCAAAGACTTCTTTAAGACCTTCATTTGCTCTCTGCACTTTATCAGTTGCCTATGATGACTAATGACTTTGTAGTCAGTGGTACCTGTTCCAAACAAGTGCATTGGATGTGGGAGTCTCTCTGGGAGCCCAACATGGATTTATAGCACTTATTTAAAACCACCTCCCAAGCTATTCAGAATGCCGTGATGTGGCCTGGGGTGCAAGCCAGGCCTAATTGTCATGGTCCACATCATTGAAAAAAGCAAGATCACCACTACCAGGACACTTAGGGCCCAGGGCAACTAGCCCTGTTCCCAGAACCCAGAGTTCTGTTTGGTTCTGTTTTTAATAACCTTTCTTTAAAAAAAAGGAAATAAAATTTTATACTTTAAATATGGGGTACTGAATGATGTTTGTGTTAATATACTGCTCATGTTGGCGTTTCTTGTCATTGCATTATGCTGCTAGTGAAAAGGTCTGCCCAAGCAGCACAAACTGTCCCCAAGAGGCCACATCACTGAAATCTACATGGCTCAGAGGCCTTTCCCTCAAGTCAACTCTTAAGTGCCACCCTGCAAAGCCACATTTACCTCTGAAGCCAAGTTCCACTTCTATACCTGGGCAGGAACCGGATAAGCAAGGGGAGCCCGACCAGGAAATGAGGGAGAAGACACCACAGTTGCTCCCAAGCATAGGTTTTCCACTTGCTGTGGTTGTGATCCTGTCTTCCATCTGTGTGAAGTTACACGCAGGAATAAGAAAAGGAGTTCTAACTCAGAAACAACCATTTATCTTGATGTATTTTTTTCTTTCCTTTTTAATGAGTTGTTTACAAAAATATGTAACCTATCTAACGGGATAGATATTTTCAATCATTTCACTTTAAGTTAATGAAGGTTCACAAATGAGTAATCTACCTACTCGGTGGCTCTTTTTCTTTTGTGTTTATTTGTGTGTGCATGAGCTTCAGTGCTCATGTGGAGGTCAGAGGCCAACTGATGGGAGTCAGCTCTCTATCCAAGTTGGGCTAAATGGCATCTTGATAGTGCAACCAACAACATAGTTTTTTGTTGTTGTGTTTGTTGTTTGCTTTTTATTCACATCAGTTCCTTGGAGGAACTTCCACCTCATTTTTTAGCCACACTTTCCAAAACATGTTCATATTCAATACGTTTTAATAATATATCAACTCTTGTCCACACATCTGGATGCTCCTTTAACTGTGTTAACACTTCCTTGGCTGTTCTTTGCTGTAGTCCCAGCACTTGGAAGGCTGATGCAGGAGGATTGAGCATCCAAGCAAGGCTACCTTTACCCTGGGCTGCTTCTCCCTGGTGTAAGCAATTTACAAAGTTATCTAAAAGGTTGACATTGAGTTTGTGGCTAGAATCAAGCAACTTGGTCTGATAATGTTTCATAGTTCCTGATATTACCAAAAATTGAGCCAATGAACTAATTGCTTCTTCATGTCCAGACTTTAGGGTCAAGGAAGTTGAGGAAGGAGAAGAGGGGAGGAAACCAAGATGGGCTTCGTTGTTTTCTTGCTTTAAAAGGGGAGAAATTTTAAAAAACAGAAGGGGGAGCCCCATGGCACTTTCTAAGCAGCTGACTGTAAAGAATGAAGAACAAGTATTGTTGCAGGGAGAGGTATGGTGTCTTAACAGAGCATTATGAAACAAAGCAGGCTTGAATACCCCTCTGCAGCCACGTGGGAAAGACTTCCTAACTTCCCTTGCCATAATCTTATCTATAATTTGAGAGTAAAGAGGTGGGAATGGAGGGAGAGTTATATATAGATTAAAAATAAAGTGAAGCATTTTAAGGTGCCTGGCACAAAATGATAGTTTTGTTTTGGGGATGGTGTTGAAAGCTTAACCCGCAATTAGCCATCGATGGGTGATTGGATCATTAGGGATCTGATATAATCAAGTAATTCATTGATGGGTTCATAGTTTGATGGCTTTATTGGAAGACTGTAGGAGGTGGAGCTTGGCTGTAAGAAACAGGTCACTGGGAACATGCCTTTGAACGATTTCTTTTGAACAACCTTCCCCACCCTACCTTCTCTTTCCCAGCCTCTGCCAAGTACCTCTGTTACCATCATGTGCTGCTCAGGCCCAAAGCAACGGGTCCTGATGACCTTGGGCTGAAAGCTCTGAAACCCTGAACCTTTCCTCATTTTAAATTGTTCTCAAATGCGTGCCACAGTGGTGCAGAAACTTAACACAATGCAGTGCAGAAACGATGAGTTCTTGAAGACTTACATAATAAATGCTGACAAGGGCAACCTAAAAGCTTGCTGCCATTTTGCTTAGCAAGGGTAGAGGGATAGATAGGTGAAAAGTGTAATGTACCCAGGTGGTCATGCAGACCAGTAATCCCAGCATGAGGCCAAAGGATCGGGAGCTCAAGATCAACATCAGCTCATAGTTCTAGGCCAACTGAAGCAACGTGAGACCGTTTCTCCACAAAAGCAGGAAACAATAGTCTCTCTGCGGAGATGTCCAGCAGGTGGCCCTGCCTCCCCATAGCGTTGGATACCATAGCAATTGCAAGCAAGGAGTGGTGCCAACTGAACTATCTACACTGAGAGCTAGGTTTGTAAGAGAGAACACGCTTCCTTTCTGGCTGGCCTAACAAGGGGTGTGGCCGGCCAGGGGCGTAGCTTCGGGCTTGGCACTTGAAGGATGGCATCCAGTTGGGCGCACGCGCGGTTCCGTTAGGAGGAGCGACCTGGAGCTATGGCGACTGCGGCGGTACACCCTGCGTCTCTGCGACTGCGGCTGCTCCTCTCGCCCTTGAAGTCCAGGACCCGCGTGCTTCAAGCGGAACCCGCAGCCGCCTTCGGGTAATAACGTGCTCCTGGCCGCTTGGGGCGTGGGCCGCTGGCGGGGGTGGGCCTGGTGCCTGGTGCCAATGGCCCTTCCTTCCTCAGTCCCGGGTCCAGATCCCGCAGAGCCAGTGCGCGAGCACTTTGGTGGCAGGGGTTCGGTTCTAGAACCCCTCATTGCAGATGGAAAGGACCGGGAGGGACTTTTGCTGGTAGTCACGGTTAGCCAGTTGCTGAGGACAGTAACCATTTCTTGCCTCCTCAGAAATTTGCCTAACCTGCTTCAGTCACAGGGCCCAAGTTTCCTGAGTCCTTTTGCTTGCTAATCTCGAACTTCAGTGTGCTGGAGAAGCTGTTTGGGAACCTGTGTTAAATCAAAGACCCAGGTCCCCCTGCTAGAAGTTCTAATATGGGTGTGTAGTGATGACCAGGAAAGTGCATTTTCCATTCCCCACCATGCTCCACTCCCGCCCTTGGATAAAATAATAACCTGCTGTCTTGAAAATGGCTACTCTGTCTCAAGAGAATCTGAGCAGAAATTGTGGATAGAGTAGCCTCAGACTGAGCATATCCCACCATGTACACAAGCAGGCATGCCCACGGCGAGTGTGCGGTTTACTGTCAGTGGGCCATTGACACTAGGGGCTGGCATTGCCCAGATCACATAATGGATGGATTGAGCACATAATCTGGAAGCAGAGAGAAGGGAAAATCGAACCAGTTTTTTTAAACGTTCCTAGCATGATTGTGTTTTATATTTAATTCAGGTTTCTTCTCTTGTTTTAGGGTTATGTGACTTTAGCACATTTTTTTATATACAGGTGGAAAAACACATCAGTGGCTATGGTTGTGTAAATCGCCAGTGAACAGCAGGCATTTTACCCAGTTTCCTGATTGTAGGAAAGGGATTGAGATGAGGCTACCAGGGTTGTGTTAATGTCATACTCATTGGTGACATCATGGATGTCGAGAGCCCTAGTCACTTAGCTGCACTGTAGATCACTCGTCCTGAAAGAGCTCCATGAAGGTTTTCTGGGGTCTTGTGCTGCCATTTTAGAAATACCATTCCATACTGGTATGGCCTGTAATCTGAGGAACAGCCCTGCTGGTTAATCCTGAAACCAGGCTGCAGCCCCATGCCTGCAACTCAAAGCAGTCCCGTGCAAACCTCTTCACACCCAGTGTCCGGCCCACAACTAGCTGTGTTGTGTAGTGCAGAGTACTTGTCAGTCCACTGCTTGGAACTCTGAGCCTTTTCTGACTTCATGATCTCTGTTAACTGTTAAAAAGTATTCTCTGTGGGGGATTGAAGGTCAGTTATGACAATAATAATTTGAAGAATTGGACAGTCTGAAAAAAAAAGGTTTTCTGAATTTAACCTAAGGAGGCCCTGCCAGAGAATCAGGTCCAATCCTTCCTCTCGGGCCTGCCTCCACCCCCTGCTTGGCAATCAGACTGAATATCACCCCAGCACTTTGCCCTGTTGGGGATTCAGCTCTGCTCCAAGGTTAAAAAGGAAGCATGGTGTTATGAGTTCAAATAGTTTCAGTAGCTGCATTATCAACTCCTGCTGTCTGTGTGACTGCAGACAAGTTACTCAACCTCTCCAGGGTTTCTGGCCTTGCAGCATTTGTATTTGAAACAAGAACTGTGAAAGGCCTGGAAAGAATAAATATAAACAATTAGCAAGTACAACTAATGATATAAATAGTGAGCACATAAATAATATATACATAAATAATAGTATATAAAAGAAGTCATCAAACTTCGTGTAATGAAGTAGCTGATGCTTGTCTCACAGTCATTTGCTAGGAAGCAGGGTATAAGCAGTAAGGACTTTCAAAGTGAGCCCGTATTTTATTAAGCAATCCCCACCTTCCTCTCTAAGCAAGGTGCTGAAGCCAAGATTCCCACTCACACACTCAGATGCTCTATCCCGGGCTGGATTAGCTAACCCTGTGATCAGCCAATTAACTTTCCCACCAACTTTCAGCCTCTCTGTGGTAATGTTAGGGTAAATTCACCATGTACCTCAGAAATGAAAGACGGGGAACCTGGCAGCAAGCACTAGATTTGGTTTACCTATTTTCCCCAGCCAACCCACACAACCACCTCTCCCTCTCTGAGGCAAGTAGACAGACCCCCCCGCTCTGGGTACCATGTAGAAAATTAGCAGGCAGGAGCTAAGGACACACGAGACAGGAAGGAACATGTTGGGGACTCTTAAGCCTGATTTTCTCTAAGAAATTAACTCAGTCTTGCTGGCCTGTTGGGCTAAGTACAGTTGCCTACTTCCCATTCAGACTGTGGAGCTGTGCAGCCTGGGCTCACAGATTTGGAAGGCTGCCCAGTGGTTTTAATTCAGCATTTGAGCCCTGCTGAAAGAACAGGAGAAACGAGTTCAGGTAGGCTGAACTGGCTGAGCTCCACGGCTCCACACAAGCGCACAGTAAGCACTGAGCTATATCTGCCCATCTCCTGCCAGCCTTAAGCTTCAGAGGGACATGCCTTTGGTGTCCTGCCAGGTGTGACTTTGGAAGCAGTTAGTGCCCCAGAGTTAGAGTGTTTCTCAGGGTTGTACTAGTCATGGAACTTTGTAAAATTCAACACAATCTCATAAACACACCTGCTTCAGATACCATGGTTAGAAGATAGGTTGTTGGAGGTTTGGGAGGGAAGGGTGGAAAAGAAACTCGGATGGCCAAAAAGAAAGGGGTAGATTGTTCTTGAAGTTTTCTGAGGGTTTCTGTCTTCATTTCTATCTGAGAGTTTGAAAAATCCAGTATTGGATGTAGTTCTGGAAGTAAACAAGTGTTAGGACTGTCGAAAGCCTGGGCTGCAGGCCTGGTCCTCTCCACATGGACTTTGCTGTTTGCACAAGGCCTGACCACTGTCATAGAGACCTCCTGACAAGATGGAACCGATGCTTTCGGCTTGAAATGACCCCAATTGATGTATCACGTATGCCTGTGGAAATAAGCCAGCTCTCAGCTACTTTATGATTGAACATAAACCTTTCCTTATGTTTGAAATTAATAATTTATTAAGATTGATAATTTTGTTTGTAAATAATTTTCTGTCTCCTCCCCAGCCTGGGATAGTGGAATCAGGTGCTGGGCAGGATGGGCCAGTGCGACGCCTATACCGCTGGTGTGGCAGCACACGGGATGCCTGTGTTGACGCAGCAGGGACCATTTCCACTTACTGAAGACCCCCATACCATCCAGTCCCTCTGTCCTCTCACTCTGCCCGGCTGGACACAGGCTTATGAGCATGCCATATGGTCTCCCAGCAATGCTGCCCTGAAGTATTCTTATCTGGATTTTGTGAAATGCCTTCTTTGGCATTTCTTCACAGAAGACCCCTTCCTCTCCTCTCAGATACCTCTGCCCAACCTGATATGACATTTCTTGTTTTCCCCACCAAAGTCACTTCCAAACCTTTGCAGCTCCTTCCCTGCCACAGTTTCTAGTGACAGGGACTCTAGCTACCTGATGTCTCCATGCTCCTGTTAGGCAGTGAGAATTCAGAAAGAAATCTGGAATGGGAAACCAAAACTTAGATCCAGCCAGATGCAGGAAGAAGTTAGGTTTGTTGTTGTTGAAGAGACTGAAGTAAAGATGCTTTTGTGGACCAGTGCTCCGGGGAGAGACTGATGCCCACTCCCAAAAGCCACTGGCTCTGTGCGTTGAGGAAAATGGAAAAATAGCCCAAAATACCTGCATAGTACAAAATGGCTTCTACGAGCATGTTCTTGGTACTGCAGGGAAGGGAGCCTCCCCCTGCCCCCCCCCCAAGAGCTCTAGCGCAGAGAGAGCAGAGAGAGCGGTACAAGGGAGGAGACGGCACTTGTGTGCTTTACTGCTAAAATGAGCCCGGTAAACACTAGTCAGCTGCTCAGGGGGTGGCTTCATTTAATAAAACAAGAAACACCGAAGCACCGGAAGGAAATCTTATCTAGCTCAGGAGCCTCCAGCATAACCCTGCCCTCCCTGAGCAAATCCTCTGTGTCTTTGTTTTATCTCCTGCTGGGCTGGGAACGTGTGAACTCCTGCTGAATGAAACCAGTCTTTGTTAGGGCGTGCATTCTGGGCTGGGAGCCTGTAAAATGCTGGCATGTTCAAGTGAGCCTTTGTTAGCAGAATGTGTTGATTTGCGTCTGTCTTGATTCTTAGTTGCTTAAAGCCGTCCTAACAGTAAAATTCAGTTCTTTGAAGGAACAGAATGGTAACAAAAAGAAATTGATGTCGTTTGCTGTTACTTAATGGCTTAATTATTGCTCCTCTGATGTTTGTGTAGATGAGCTTATTTTAGGCTTTCCCATATCCCAATTTTGTCATGTAATTTTCAGAAATTCTATGCTAATATTAGATGTACCAATATTCAACACACACCCACATTCTTTGTTAATTTTGTTTCTATTGTTTACGACGGGGTTTCCCTGTACATCCCAGGTTGACTTTGAACTTGTGGCAATCCCTGTCCTTCTACCCCAAGTGCTGGGATTCCATGTGTGCCACCATGTCTAGCTTGTACTCTCTATTACTTGAACTTAGCAAATGAGACCAAAAAAAAAAAAAAAAACAAAAAACAAAAAACAAAAGAAAACACTTGTTTTTTTCAAAAAGTGCCACATTTTGTTAATCATTTTGATCAAGGACAGAGATAGGATGTGGAATGTAGAAGAAAAAGGAAGTCAGTAGTTGACTTAAATTTACTGCCAATCCACAAGAAGGAGCACCATTCTTCTTGGCAACTGTCCTGGCACGCCCTCCACATCCTGCGTGTCACTGCCCTCTATCAAGAAGTGGGCAAGAAGACCATAAGGCCAAGAACTGAAGCAGAGGCCATGGATGAATGCTGCTTGCTGGCTTCTCAGCCTGCTTCCTAGTACAGACAACCCAGGACCACCTGTCCATGAGTGGCGCTGCCCACGGTGGGCCCTCCCACATCAGTCATGAATATTTAAAAATTCCCCGTAGAGTTGCCTCTGGGCCAATCTAATGGAGGCACTTTCTCAATTGAAGTTCCTAAGATGATGGTGGCTTGTGTGTCAAGTTGGCAAATAAATATATAAATAAATACATACATGCAAGAATACGTACATACATACATACACACATACAAAAAAAAAAAAAAAAACAACCTAACCAGGGCAGAAGGCAAGCCCCTGGGCACTGCAGTGGGTCGAAACAGGAAGACACTGTTCAGATTTGCAGTCTGTTATGGGGACACAACCTTGATTGGAAAGCTGAGGCACAGATCAAAGCGGCGCAGCATGCCTGAGCGGGGTACCAATGCTCACTCGTGCACGAGAACTGATGCTTTGTCGTGTGAAATATGCCAGTTTGACACAACCAATAAGTCTTCCTTCGGGGACTTCTTTCTCTTCCAGCACTGCAGTAACTTCTGCCAAGGTGGCTGTTAATGGCGTTCACCTGCATTACCAGCGAACGGGAGAAGGGGAGCATGCAGTCCTCCTGCTCCCTGGGATGCTGGGTATGTGTGGATTTGAATAGACTGTTTCTGCAGGCTATAGATTCCCCCAGGATGTATCATGACGGTAGATGCCAAGCATCCATTACTTATGTTAGTGCTTCCTAAAGGCTTTTAATGAATACTTGCCTCACTCAAAGTTGAGTGATTTGGAAAAGTAAATAACTTTCTACTGTATTAATGTTTTATTCTTTTACCCACTCTTCTCACATTTAAACACACCGTAAAAATGGTTTCCTACTATTGGGGAGGACTGCAGGGGTCAAGGAGACAGAGTCCAAAGAAAGAGGGATCCAAAGATGAAGATAGTGAGCTGCTGGCCAGCCATACCTGTTACTTTGCCTCATATCCAAAGGTTTTCTGGAATGTGAGACTTGACGTGCTAAGCCCAGGACAGGAAGCAGGGCTGCGTGTGTTTGACTTGTTTAATAAAAGTAAAAGGGTTGTTAAAAGACTTTTCTTTCTTCTTGCTTCCTAGCAGGGTCTCACTTTATAGCTTAAGCTTGCCTTCGCTTCATACATACTGAGGTGACAGGTTTGTGCCACTATCCCCAGCCAGCTTAGAGTCCTTTTCAAAATCAAAATCAGATTAATAAATCACTTTCTGCAGTGTATGGAGTCTATTGGAGCCCATTGAATCTCAGGCTAACTTCATAGAACAGCAGTCCAGGTATAGAAAGTTCCAGAGGGAGTTTGCAGTGATCTCCCAAGACATTCTGAAACTACTTCCAAGGCATTTAACGTTGCTGTTTTATTTTTTAGGTATTTATGTAATCCCAGTATATACTTATTGTGACTTGCCTCTTTCTACCAAAGGTAGTAAGCTAAAACTTTCAGCTACTTCAGTCCTCCTTGCTAGGCCTTCACTGATAGAGTCCCACTGTAGCCTTGGGACATTTAGTGCCTTTTTCTTAAGCTTCTGTAATCAAGGAGCTACTTACTCCAATAGCTGATGTCCAGTTAAGTCATCTGTAAAAATAATTTGCCACATTATTGTTTATTATTATTATTTTAACATTGCAGCCATTAACTACACAAAGCACCCACCCCCAGTATAATTTTTTATTTCTGTAAAATATTAGCATGATTCTAAAGCTTTAAAATGGAACAGTGGGAGTCTCTCTCCTGCCTTTTCCCCCAGTACCCATGGGTCACTCTGATATCATACACTGATAATTATGCATATTCTCAAAACGCTTGTAGGAGGTTTTAGCACTCTTGGTCTTCAAATGCAATTGTTTCCTCGTTTGGAAAACTATAATTTTAGTCTGCCCCCTCTAACCCTGCCCTAATTCCTGCCCCTCCTTCAGGATAGTTCCTTCTAGATCAGGGAGAGACAAGAAGCTCCCATGAGAGAACAGTAGACAAGGGCTGGAAATCCACTGGTCTGTTTTTGAGCTCGACTGGGTGCGTTTTCCATCTATTCTATGGTGCTTAGAAATTAAAAAAAAACCTGCACAGTAAATACACCTGCTGCTGGAGCTCTTACTAAGTGACCTTCCACACACATAGTGGATGTGAGCACACCACACCTTGATTGGTGAGCAGGGGGCTTACCTGACAGGGCTGCCACAGGCTCTTGGCACAGGCTCATTTGTTTTATAAAATATGATTTGGTTTCTTAAGTATGCACGTTTCAGTGCTTTAATTGTTTGGTGCACTCTGTTTTGGTTGTAGCTAAAAAATAAATTCTAAAGAGTCATTCATATTAGCTTAATGAAAATGAAAACATCTGGAATATGAGACTTCTACCTGGATGCCACTGGGGTCCCCATCATTTCTTAGTCATTTTTCTTTAGAGAAAAGATAGAGAAAGGAGACCTAGGAACTATCAAATATGAAAGTTCATTTCAATACAGTTTAGTTAATTCTTTCAATTAACTAAATCGGTAGGAGAGAACTACACTGAAAGGCTGTCAAAAGAGCCACAAAAATACGGGTCCTGAACCTCGCTTCCTCAAAATCACCACTAGGGGGAGACAGAGGCCGGTCCTAACTCCTCCAGGCGTGGCAATCCGCCTCTGGGTGGAGTCTCCTGCAGGGCAGCTTTCCCTGGCTAACTTTGAAGAGAACCGAGAACTGTGTTTTGGTACTGCTTCCATTTCGCTCTGGTGTGTCGGCGACACTGAGAACATTCAGAATGTAACCCGGTGGTTGTTTTCAGGAAGTGGAAGCACCGATTTTGCACCACAACTTCAGAACCTAAACAAGAAGCGCTTCACAGTGGTGGCCTGGGACCCTCGAGGATACGGACAGTCCAGACCCCCAGATCGAGACTTCCCACTGGACTTTTTTGAAAGGGATGCGAAGGATGCTGTTGACTTGATGAAGGTGAGACGAAGAGAAGTGCTGGAGTCGGGGAAGATGACTGGACCCACCTTCATGTATTCTAATGCCTGGCGTTCTTTCTTTCTTTCCACAAAGGTAATACCTAATGCGAGTCTTATATAAGGAAGGCCTAAAGGACTGAGTCGAAACAGAGCCAGCCATATAACGAGGCTACTACCAAGACGCCAAGTCTGTGCCTTTCCAGCCAGTTTCATGGCATACATCAGTGCACAGTCTTAGTTTTTGCTTTGTGTTGCTTTGTTTTGAGACAGTGTTTCACTGTGTAGTCTAAGCAGGCCATGAGATCTCAATCCCTCCGCTTCAGCCCCTGGCCTGCCAGGATTGCAGGCCCACAACACTTACACATAGCCGAATACACAGCTTTATATTGATGTGACTGGAGTCCTGAGCCAGAGGCTCAACTCCATGGCTTCCAATGTGCCCGGTGCAGTCACTCACCCCTAAGAAAGCAGCAAGAGGTAGTGGTGAAGAGGCAGGAATGCATCTTTAACAAAATTGCCATTTGGAGAAGGTGAAAAGGAAGCCTGTCAGCCCATCTTCCAGGTACTGACATGAGCCTTAGGTTTAAGTAGATCAAGAACTGGAAAGGAGGCAAGAAGTCTGTATAACTAAGCCGTCTTGGTCAAGGAGTGATCTGGTGTTAGCTCAGTTCTGGTTCTGCAAGGTGGCCTGATGCCTTTGGGTGGGGGGCATCATCTCGTGGGGTGATCTGTCTATAAGGCTCTGCCGTTCCTGGAATCCAAGCTGACTTCAGGCTTGGGACAATGTGGGTCTGGAACAGAACACTGTAAAAGGCAACAGTAAGATGTCACCACTGCTACTATGTTTATGCCTTCAGCCTTGAAGTGAGTTGTCTTGTTTGGGTTACCGTTGCTGTAAAGAAACACCATGACCAAAGCAGTATGGGGAGGAAAGGGTTTTTTCAGCTTACACTTCCATACCACAGTTCATCAAAGGAAGTCAGAACAGGAACTCAAACTGGCCAGGAACCTGGAGGCAGGAGCTAATGTAGAGGTCATGATGGGTTGCTGCTTGCTCCCTTGTTCAGCCTTCCTTTTTTCTTTCTCTCACTCCCACTCACTCTTTCTTTCTTTTGCTTTCTTTCTCTCTCTTTACCTCTTTCTCTCTCTCCTTCTATTTCTTTTCTCTCTTCCTTTCTCTCCCTCTTTATTTCTCTTTCTCCCTCTCTTTCTCTCTCTCCCTTTCTCTCTTCCCCTCTCTCTCTTTCTCTCTCCCTCTTCCTCTCTCTCTCTCCCTCTTAATTGAAGCTGCCTTCTCTCTGATAACTCTAGCTTGTATTAAGTAGACAGAAAACTAACCAGTGCTGGGGTTATGTACCACCAGCCTTTAAACAGATGCTCCTTGCTCCTTGAATGCTTAACATGCCTACAACCAGAGTTGAGCAGGAATCCAACCCAAAGTAAAAAGATACAAAATGAAGATGAGAAGTACAGCTTTTACCCTGCTTTTAATTATCTTGTAGGCCCAGGTGAGGAATCAATGCCTTTAAGCAAACATGGTATTTTATTTGGTTGTTTGTCGGAGACCAGCTTCGACAAAAATACCACTTACCAGGGTAGGGGCATGAGGATTAGAAAAATAAGCAAAGAACACAAAGACGCAACTAAAAATAATAAAACAGAAACATAGGGTAGTATTGGGAGGGAGCGAATACTGAAATTTGCCTGCGTTTAATTTCCCATACACAAAAGGGGGAGGAAGACAAGAAGGACTGCTTTAACACGACACAAACGACAACTAGGACAGTTATTTGCTTCAGTGCTTTGAGACATCAAGTCATTAACATTCTGTTGTTTAGGCCGGGAACCTACCCTAGACCAAGTGTCCTGAAGGCAGCCACTCCCAAGGTCAAACCTCCTATTTCAAAAGAAGGAGCAGAGGTATGCTTGAATATCCTGACAATTGGTCGGGGTGGAGTAAAGCTATCTGTATGGGCATCTTAATGTCCAAAAGACGAAGCAACCACACCCTAGGTCAGGGTGTGTAGCCACACTTGCTGTCAACAACTCTGAACAAGCTAAAACTCTCTGACCTGCAGACAAGGTGGAAATAGGCTCACATTTTTGGGTCTCCATAGTTATTTGATTTTTTGAGGCAGGGTCTTGCTGTGTAACCCTGGCCAGCCTCACTAGCAGCAGGGTAGCCTCCACCTGAGTCTGGGATTAGAGGTGTGACACCGATGGCATCGGGCCTTACCTCCCATCCTCCCAGTTTATTGTTTTGAAAATGTGTCAAGGAGATGCTGCTTCCTTCCCGATGAACATACACTTGCTGCCTTTGTCCCTTCTCCATGATCTCACTCTCTGTGGTTTCAGCTACAGAAACATTAAGTGAAGAATTGCAGAAATTAATTCATAATTTATAATGCCTTATAACTTAAATTAAGTTTATTTTTAGTTTATCTATTAAAACGCAAAAGTTGTGCATTCCAGGGGGGCTTAAGCAAGTACGTGTCTATACTGCATAATGTTCAAATCATGTTAAATATGCCTGTCACAACAACTACTGTTGCTCAGTTGCTTTCTACCTTGTTTTCTGAAACAAGGTCACTCGTTGACCTGAAGGTCACCAAATAGGTTAGGTTAGATGGCCAACAAGCCCCAGGGATCCTCCTGTCTCCACCTCAGAGCTGGGATTGAGGCGTGTTCCACAATGGCTGGCTTTCTTGGGTCTTGGGAAAGAACTCGGATCCTCATGTTTGTTCTGCAAACTCTTTGCCAACAGAACTATCTCCCCCAGTTCCCAACATTTATCACTTCCTCATGAGGAAAACTTCTAAAATATTTCCTTCTGTCTTTCTGAAATGCAAGTTCGTTAATATTATCTGTAGCAATCTGTCATGAGTTTTAAATTCCCTGTGATTCTGAGTGGTACAGTGAGTGACGTGTGCTGCCCATCCATCCTGCCTCCATACTACCCAAAATGTAAAACATCGCCTGTCCAGCATATCCACTATAGACTGCACATGTGTGCGTGTGTGTGTGTGTGTGTAGCTCTTGGTTCCATCTATGTTACAAATCATCTGTGGTGGGGCGGCATCTTGGAATGTGGCCCAAGGAGGTACAAGAGAGCTACTGAAACAGGGCAGTGGTGGTGCATGCCTTTAATCCCAGCACTCAGGGACGCAGAGGCAGGCAGATCTCTGGAAGTTCGAGATCAGCCTGGTCTACAGAGTGAGTTCCGGGACAACCAGAGCTACACAGAGAAACCCTGGAGAGAGAGAGACAGAGACAGAGACAGAGAGATGCTGTAATTCACTGGATGTATGCACAGTCTTATTCCATGCATCATCTAGTGGTAAATGATTAACTTTAAGCTGCTTTTTGTTATAAGGTGCTCATAGACATTTGCCACTGTTGTGATTATGAGCAGTGTTGTGTATATTATATCCTGGGTCTGTCTCCTGGTGAGCGAATCCAGGAGATGGTGTGCCAGGCTGTAGAGAATGTATCCACATTCTGCATGCTAATGCCAGATGGTTATCCAGAGTATACACACACATGTGTGATCCCACCAGCAATTATCACAGCATTTGTCGGTTCCTTATTTTTAATCTTTTCAGACGCTCCATTTTACTTCTAGAAGCCTCTTCCATATGCTTTGTCAGCTTTCTCTACCAAGTCCATTTTCAGGGTCCTGGTTGGCTTACTCAAGGATGGATGTGGCCTTACCATGACACCATGCTCCCTCTTGTCTCTAGACAGCTCTTCCCATAGTGGCAGCTGTGGCTTCACCAGATACCCTGCTGCCTTTATTTTAAGCTCCTCTCCAATCTCCAGGATTGCCTGCCCTCTGAGCCTTGCTCGGGTGTATGCACACCCGGTACTTGTCCTACCCAAATACAGCAGATTTCTGCTGATTCTGTCCTTTGACATTTTATCCAGCCAGAAGATAGGCTTCCTGCACAGATCGAAATAATGCTCTATACTCAAGTTTTTATGACAGTTACATTGTAGCAAAGCCAATTGACACTAGGTCTCCAAGCGGCAGACTTGTAGAAATCTGATTGCCACCACCCAAAGAGAGTGGAGTGGTCACTGGGCTGTGTGGCCTGCTGTGCTGGTCACAGGTCAACAGCAGCCACGCCTTCTGCTGTGTTGCCCGCAGGTGCTGCAGTTCAAGCAGGTCTCCCTCCTGGGCTGGAGTGATGGGGGCATAACCGCACTCATTGCTGCTGCTAAGAACCCGTCTTACATCTGCAAAATGGTGATCTGGGGAGCAAATGCCTACGTCACTGAGGAAGACTGCAGAATTTACCAGGGTAAGTTCTGCCAGTCATAGAGGTTGTCCTGAGGATCTTCCTTGCTCCCCGCTCATCTCTCGTTTTGATATGTATTGAGTGGCAAGTCACTCATCCACTTGCAATTCTCAGCTCTAAGGTCAAAAGAAGAATGCGCATTCAGGAAAGTCATATAATTTAACCAACCTAGAAATGGGTAGTGTTCTATTTCCAGAAGCAAAACTTGGATGACTCAGGCCACAGCTCTGGGAAAGCAGTATTTACGTTCACTACCACGGGTAGTGAGCTTGAAGGAAGGAGGGGGCGCTCTGAAGTGTTACTCAGAACCTCATTTAAAGTAATGTGAAAGCCAGTTGCAGTGAGGCATGCCTGAAATCTCAGCTGCTTGGGAGGTTAAGGCTGGGGAATTCTGAGTTCGAAGCGAGCATGGGCAATGTAGCATTGCCTTGTCTCAAAATGAAAGTCATGAATGAGTAAATGCAAGAATATAATGAGTCTTAAAGGAAGCACTAGGCTGAAAATTTAACCTATGTTTTGGTTACAATAATCTGTGCAGTTTTCTTGGCCAAAGTCTCACTTAAGCTCCTCCTTGGCGCCTTTCGGGGCACAAGAGTGACCTTGAGCCTGTGCCCAATGCTGGCCTGCCACTGGCATTTGTAAAGCTGAAGCACCAATGACAAGCTGGCTCAGGAGCTAGAGGCCGAACTACATCCACATCCTAACTTAAGTCTTCCTCGTTTTTCTTCTGCCAGTATTGCTGCCTTGCCTGTACCAATAGCCAGAGCAGACGGAAGTGTTGGTTGCAATTATTAGACACCCAACCCTGGCATTGTTTAGCCTCTAGCAAGCTTTCTGAATTGGGAAGACCAAGCTCTCAGAGGGAAAGAGATATCCCAGGGCTTGGGGCGGTCACTGGGGCAAAAGAGAAGCTACTTGGATTTCCCACCACTCCTACCTGCCACCCTGGCCCGCACAACCCTCCCTTTCTCACTGGAAGCTTTTTGTCTCTTTACTAAGCCATAGATGGCCTAACAGAAGCATTTTATTCCCACTGGGTCCAGCATTTTCTCTCCACAGCTGTGTCTATAGTACGTCTTTGGTGGGTCTTTTGGCCTTCAGAGCCCGAAATCTTTACTTTCTAGCCCTGACAGACATTGGCAGAGCCCTGTGCGTCGGCTCTTCCAGGTGTCCCGCCATTCACGTTGTAAGCTCCTTAGAGGCTACATCCTGTTCTGGAATCTTAGTCCGCTACCATCTTCCCATTTCTAAAGCAATCTGAAACTCTTAATGACAGATGACTGAGAAACCGATTTTAGTCTGACCTCTACCTGTCCTCACCATCCTCCCACCTAGCTCAGAGTCTGCCTTGTCCATGGTAGGCTGTTCCACTGTGCCATCCATGAGCTCCTGCTGCTGATGGCCCCGGATGCCTCCGCTTCTTCCAAATCCTTGACTTCCCTTGCTTGGTCCTTCCTCTCTGCCTCAACAGGTAAACATGATTCCTCCTCCAAAATACTGCCCCCTTTCCCTGTAGTTCCTCCTCACCATGCTGCATCTTGCCCCACAACTTTATTAAAATAGGCACCTGTGTTCTTGCACCTTCAGTGACTTGTGATCCTTTTGCTGCTCTCTGCTGAATGGTCCTCTCTGTAGCAGGTATAATATTGTCAAAAACAGTGCACACTTTTGTCAGCAGCACTCACTCACTACTCTCTAGATATTTGGGTCACGTGCTGCGTTTGTAAGGTCTGTAGAAATACCTTCCCCCACACACACACACTGGTCATCAGTGTCACCTCCTCTTTTCCAGATAGCTGCTGGTCTTCTGTCCACATTGGAATCCTGAAGATGGTGATTTGCATATTGGTGAAGGAATGCTGCAGTGTCTTAGATAGGGTTCCAGTTGCGGTGATAAAATACCATGACCAAAGTCAGGCAGTGGTGGCTCACACCTTTAATCCCGGTACTTGGAAGGCAGAAGTAGGTAGATCTCTGTGAGTTTGAGGCCAGCGTGGTCTACAAGAGCTAGTTCCAGGACAGGCTCCAAAGTTACAGAGTAACCCTGTCTCAAACAAACAAACAAAACACAGTGACCAAAAGCAACTAGGGAAAGAGAAGGAGAGGGTTTATTTCACCTTACAACTCTCGGGTCACTCTGTCACTCCGGGCAGGAACTGAGGCAGAGGCCATTGGAGGAGTGATGCCTACTGGCTTGCTCCTTCCTGTTTGTTTGCTCAGCCTGCTTTCTTAGAGCACCCGGGACCCCCAACCCAGGGGAGGTTCCACCCTCAATGAGTAAGCCCACCTCCCCTACACACACACACACACACACACACACACACACACACACACACACACACACACACACACACACACATATCAACCATCAATCAAGAAAGTACAACACAGGCCTGCCCACAGGCCAATCAGGTGAGAGCATTTTCTCAATTGATGTTCCCTCTTCTCAAACAACTCTCCCTTGTGTGTATTGACTAGCCAGCACATGTGACAACCTGACAGGTGGACTTGCCAGCAAGACTGAAGGCAAGATGAAAAGAAACTTCCTTTTTCCAGGTCCTTTTTGGGGGCTGACACCAGAGGGTGTGGTCTTCCTGCTTCAACTCATCTGATTAAGCAAATCTCTCACAGAGTCCCCAGCCACTTGGGTTTTAGTTGATTCCAGATGCTGTCAAGCTGACAGCAAAAATTAACCATCATAGCACCTACGAATTTTACCATGTTACATTTTCACTCATCTAAAGATATCTCAAAATATCTTTTCTAATATCTCGTAGGTGCTTAGAAATGAAATATTTAATTTCTAAATACTTGGGGTTTCCTAGATATCTTTTTGCTATTTATATTTAATTTGCCTAGATTTGGGAAACATACTTTGTACGGTTTCAGTTCTTTAAGTTCAGAACATGGACTGGACTGTCTTCTTCTAAACTTGAACACTGTCCGCATCTCCTCACTGGGCTTTCCTCTGTCATTCAGCTAACAGCTGCATGTAACATGTAACAGATGCAGATAAGTTTCCATGGAGGGCTCAGTCCTCCCCTACCCTCTATGTCTCACCATGATTTTGTTCTGTTGATGCCGCACAATGACTCCTGAGTTATACCCCCCCCGCCGCCCCTTTCCTGTTTCCCTCACTCTCCTGGTTCAGAACCTTGGGCTCACAGGATATTCTCTCCTCCATAGCAGAAAATCCCCTGTAAGGCAAAAGTCAAGACGTTCCATCTCCAACTTTAAAACAAATAAATAAATCCTTTAGTAATTTCAAATAAGTCCACTCAGCTTAGCCAGCCCCTGCCAGTCCGGCTCCACTCAGCCCTCCAGCTCCTCTCTTCCCTGTCTTCTTACACACGTCCTGCTTTATAAAGCTGCCTTTGGCATGCACCTTGCCCTCTCCCAGGCACATCCTTCTCAGTAGTCACCCCAATACCCAGCTCCCAGGGTACCACCTCTGAGAAGGTGTCCCAGAGCCCTTAAGCCCAGTAGACCCGTAGTGGGATGCACATGCCCCGGGTCCTGCCACCCATTTACTCCTTTGCCCTAGTCACTGTAGAATAAGTTTCCCATCACAATGGTGCTGACCTTCCCTGCTTTCTGAAACCAAATAAAAGCTCTCTCAGTCCCACAATACTCGCTGTCTAGATTATCTCTGTTTCCTTCCCTAAGCACCATTGCCTCTTCCTCATCCTGGAAAGTGACCTCTGACCCACCATTCCAGTGGAGACAGTGCCTTCCATGTAACCAAACCCTCAGGACACTTGGCTGTTAGGTGTTACTTTTGAATCGCTCCCCCCATGGTCATTGAAAGCAGTCTCCTGCTGTGTATGGTACAGTTTACACCTTCTTCTCTAGCTTCCTCTGGGTGGCTTTCTGGCCACTGTATCGTCATGGCCCTGGCATCTGTCTCTGCTTTCTGTCTGGCTTTGATATGTGGGACAGTGTCATTGAGTTCCCCAAGTGCTGTTCTTGCTTTCCGATCTTCTTGTTTTCCATGTGTGTGCGTGGGAGGGTGCTTACATGCACACATGTATGTGTTGTGGTTGGGTGTCCGTGTATGTGCCCAGGCATGTAGAGGCTAGAGGTCCACTTGGGGTGTTGTTTGTTTTCTGACTCAGGATCTGTCCTTGAACCTGGAGTTCACTGCTTAGGCGAGGCTGGCTGGCCTGTGAGCCCCAGGGATCTGCCTGTGTCTGCTTTTCCAGCACCTGGATTACAGGCATGCACCACTGAATTTAGGCTTTTTGATGTGGGTTCTAGAGTCAAGGTCAGATCCTCATGCATGTGTGACAAGTCTATACTGCCTGAACTACCACCTGCCAGCCTCCTCTACTCCTCCCCCCACCTTCAAAGCTAGCATCACCAGTGTGTTGCCTACTCTGGCCTCAAGCCCTTGGACTCAAACAGTCCTCCCTCCTCAGCCTCCTGAGTAGCTCAGATTACAGGCACACTCTACCATGCTCAGCTGTGTTCTCACTCTGTGCCCCCCTCTGTCTTCTCCTAGCTTCCAAGCCCTACATATTGGACCCTTCATTTAATTTTTTCATATCTGGTAGCCATGCAGATACCTTGCCATGTCTAAAAACGGAACTCAGTCCTTCCTCTTGTCCTGTTCCTCTTGCTAAATGTCTTACCCAGGTAAATGATTCACCAGGGAGCACAGTACACACTGGTTTCAGACCCGAACACGGCCTATCACCTTGGCTTTACTTTCTGTAGCTTTTACTCTGCTATGTTCTGAAGTCTTCAATGGACAATTCCAGAGTAATCAATCCTTAAGTTTTAAGTTGTGGACCACAGTGAGAAGAATGCTGGAACATTCTGTCACACCTGGTGCTGCTATATGCCACCCAAATCACAAACCATCCCTTGGTGCAGTGTATCTCCTATACTCTGCATGCCGCCTGCCTGTTAGTCCTCAGAAACCATCAGCGTCAATAAATGTACTGTCAACTTGCTGCCATTCCTGCATTCTGTGCACACTTGCTTTATTTAAAACGCTTTCTATAATGAGGAGCGATGCTGGCAGTCCCGCTGCAGTGCACTCTAGTTGCTGTGGATGGCGTTAGTTATTACTGATCTCTTTTACTGGACCTGCTTAGCAATAAATGGCATCAGGAGAACACAGTATTTGTGAAGTTTGGCGCTCTGTGGTTTCAAGACACCAGGTGTCCTGGCTGTGTTTCTTGTGGATAAGGGCAGCTGCTAGGCCATAGATGCCCTTTACAAGCCCTTGACTGTAAGGCTCTTGAAGATAAAGGTCTTAGTCACCTTTCTGACACTATGACCAAGGCAACTTATAAAAGAAAGCATGGTTTCTTACAAAAGAAACCATGAACCATGGAGCTCATTGTTCCAGAGGGTTGGCATCCACATCCATCATGGTGAGAAGCAGGGCAGCAGTCAGGTAGGCATAGTTCTGGAGCGGTAGATAAGAGCACACATCTGGAGGCAGAGAGAGCTAACTGGAGGTGGTATGCACCTTTGAAACCTCAAAGCCCACCCTCAGGGACACACCTCTTCCAACAAGGCCATACCTCCTAATTTTTCCTAAACAGTTCTACTAAATGGAGGCCACGTACTCAAATATATGAGTTTTTAGGGGCCATTCTCATTCAAACCACCACATTATCCAAGTTTATATTGGTAGGAACAGGCACTTAGCAGACTTGGTGCTTACTGAATTAACTCTTAATTAGTAAGTTCTCTTTCTGGTTCTAGTGTTTAGCCTAGATTATATGCTCTAAAGGAAGTAGGGGGACAATGTCAGTTTCTTTGGGGATCCAAATTCTGCTGGGACTCAACAAAGAGTTTCATTCAATTGGTTATTCTGGGCACTTGTCTATGAAGCATAATTACTAATTTTGGATAGTGATTATGCTTTGGAACAGAAATGGCTTCCTCTCTAAATAAATTAACAGAAGTAAATATATAAATGCAAAGGATCTTTTTCAGTACGTGTCACATGCCAGGCATGGTTATCAGCAAATTCCATGCATTTACTTACTCTTTATTCTCCGTGTTAATATAATTCATATTTTCTGATTAGGAAATTAGTACAGTAAGGGTAAGTTACTTGCTGGTTTCACACAGCGGTAAGTCTAGGAACTGGGACTCCTACATAATCAGTCTGACTTCCAAATCTGTGCTCCCAACCACTGCTTGTAAGACCTCTGTCTTCCCCCAGTGGCAGCTGGGTCCCCCCACCCCAGCCGAGATTTCATGCTTTTTCCTCTGTAATCCTGAAGGCTTGCCGCAGACCTGACATTCCCATAGATACCTTTCATTCCGAAACTGTACAAAAATTAATCCATTAAAAGGACACCATGCTGCCCCATAGCAGCCCTGTGCTTCAGTAGAGACACTATTGAACACGAATCCACTGGGTTCTTGGCCTTCACATCACAAGGAAATTGTTTTTTCCTAACTGATTTTTAAAGCTTCTTTCTTTCTTTCTTTTTTTTAATATTTAGTCATTATAATTCAACCCTTCTGACATAAGTGAACTGTGCTACCTGGGCCTACAGAAGCCCAGAATTGATCCTGTTGACACCTTGCTATATCTATGCCAGTTCACTCTGCCTCCCTGGAACCCTGATCCTCCTTGTGCTTTGGTCACATAGGCTGATGCTCCCAAGCAAAAACAGTTTGTCATCAGGCCACACCAAGACGATAATTGTCTATGTGTTAGCATTTCTTGCATGTACTGCCATCCCTGACTTGTCCTTTCCCCTCAGTGCACTGCTAAGATTCTCTCGCGGTGCTGCTCGTGGCTGTGGTGTCCTGGTTTCCACCACTGGATTGGATTCACAGACATATTGGGCAAAGCTGCCAGTTAGTTTGTGCACTCCTTTGCCCTCACGTTGCTGGAGACCCTCCTACCATCTCCAGTGGATGAGCACTAAAGAGACCACATGACAAGTGACAACTTGTCATTCTTGTGTGGAAAGAGCGAGCATGGGCTCCAATTGACCTTTGCTCCTTTTTGCTGATGCTGCCTGACCCTGTTGTTAGGGTTTGCTTTCTCTCTTACAGACTCCCTCAAACATATCCACTGTGTTTGATATGTTTGATATACTATGATTCTGTGAAAGCATGAGAAATGTAGGTCATGGGTCTGGGCAGAAAGCCCAGCTGGTAAAGTAGGCGCCACGAAAGCATGGGGATGTGAGTTCTATCTGCAGCACTGGTATGAAAGGTTGAGTGCAATGGCTCAGGCTTAGTGCTGGAAAAGCAGAGATGGGCCTCCCTAACCAACCAACCTAGCCTGGCCTGTGAGCCTGTGTCATCAAACAAGGTAGGCAGTGACTGAGGATGAATGACCCTTGATACTGGCCTCTGGTCTTCAGATGCACATATCCACAAACACACAATCCTTCCTCTCTCTCCCTCTCTCTCTCCCTCTCCCTCTCTCTCTCTCTCTCTCTCTCTCTCTCTCTCTCTCTCTCTCTCACACACACACACACACACACACACACACACACAAGAAATTTAAAAAAATTTTATGTGTAAGTGTTTTGCATCCAGAGGCATCGTATTCCCTGATACTGGTATTACAGATGTTTTGTAAGCTGCCACGTGGATGCTGGGAATAGAACCTGGGTCCTCTGGAAGAGCAATCAGTGCTCTTAACCACTAAGCCATCTCTCCAGGCCCCAGGAAATAACTTTTTAAGATTATTTTATGAAAGAAAGGCTTGTTCTACTGCAAGATGACCCTTCACAGGGTGTGCTCTGCCAAGCACCTCAAAGTGTAACTATCCAGAAGTAATTTTAAAATTTATTGTATTTGGGGAGGTAGGAGAGGTACGAGGAATTAAACAAGGAGCCTCATACATGCATTTATTTTGCCACTGAACTCCCTCCCCCAGGCTTTCTCCACACCTTACTCTTTCCCTTTCCCACTCACCCAACTCTTCTTTCCATTCTGAAATCTGCCCCTCTTTATTTTTTAACCAACCTCACCATACCCATCTCTGACGTCTTTTCCCTATTTACCGAGTAGTTCAACCCTTCTAGTCTCTACAGTCAACTCACCCAGGCTTCCCTCTGAACATCTGTACCAATCTTCAGACGCAGGGGCAGGCGTCCTCTTCAGAAGGCAGCAAAGCCGTAAGTCACAGCGACTCTTCCATTTGAGCACTCCCATTCGTCGAGTGTGCCTTGAAAACTGGGCACTGTCAGTACTCTACAGAAATTACCATCTGACGTCAGAGTGTGTCCCTGGTGACCTTTCTGGTGTGTGCTTTAGTGACACATGTGCTAAAGGCGGTCATAGGCAGCATTTAATAAGTTCAGGAGCACCACGATCTTGATCAGTGTTTAAGGAATTACCAGAAAGATCAGGCTGAGTAAATGACATTTGCTGTGTTATTTTTAAAGGTATAAGTTAGCTATTTTTTTTTACTACCAACTAATAATCTATAATATAGCTTAGATTTAGGAGTTAGCACTACACCCCTTTTCTTCAACAGAGCCCTTGTGTAAAAAGTGGAAATGCCAGACAGGGCCATGTGAATAAAGGCTCGTGCTGAGGATTTAACAGCAGTCTGTTCAATTTCTTTCAGTCTTTGCATCATTTGTTTGTTTCTCAATGTACCAGATAAACTTTTCTAAGTAGTTGGCCTTTTATATCTGCATCTGTGCATCAATCAACCAAGGCCAAAAGTCTTCAAAAATTAAATTACCTCTGCACTGAACATATACAGACTTTTTTGGTCACAATTTCCTTAAACATTATAGTATACTACTTGTATAGCATTTAAATTACATGAGTTAAAATAAAATAATGTAGAGATGGTTGAAGTATTTGTAAGTTCCTGTGTCAGTTCTGTGCACATTCTCTGTAATTTTGCATAATGGGCTCAAGCATCCACAGTCAGAAGTCCACAGGAGTTCCTAGGAACAGTCCCCTTCTATGTTATATAACACAACCTTTTCTGGGCAGATGCAACATAGTGAGTCATAACCCCAGAGAGGGATTCCATGATAGACCAAAGTATGGATACCACTAAAATCCAACTTGGTGAACCATTAGTTTCATTACAAAGAGCAGAAATGACTCAAAGACAGCCTATCACCAAAGCCCACTCCAGTACAGGTGACAGCAACAAAGCTGGGAACCCAGAGTGTACTGCATAGCCCACAGGCGACTCATCAGGTTGGAGAATGCCCTTTCCAGGTGCCTCAGTTGGTCTAAATCTCTTCCAGGCAGTTCCACTGGCTTTTGCCTCCAGGCAGCTGGTCTGGTCTCTTGAGTCTTCTTGGCAGCTTTTCTCTGAGAATCATTTTTGCAACTCAGCCTTCTTGAGTCTGAAGGGGACTCACAGCTTTTATTGCCTATTCTGGCAGGGAGGGGGGGGCCTAGTGAATCTGGTCGGTTTCAGGAACTTCCTGAAGCTATTTTGAATTGTTTACCTTCCTACTAAAGGAACTTTGTGCAAGACAGAATGTTTCAATATTGAAGGAAAATGTTACACAACACTCTAGAAACTGAAAGATAACTATAATGTCTTTCTTACCCTGGAGACACCAATTAGAAAAATGTTTTTCCTTTTATCTTAAAATCTTTAGCAGAAAGTGTTCAACTCAGGTCTGACTTCATTAAGTCGCTAATGATTTATCATGTTATTCTTGTGCGAGGCTAAGCCTAGGGCCTGACATGTAGCAAGGCCCTTGCACTGGGCACACCTCCCTAGGGGAAGATGGACAGTCAAGTGTAAGGCAGAAAGCCCTGCAAAACAGTGATAAATGCTAAGCAGAGCAGATGGAGAGGGAAAGTGTCAGAGGGCATGCGGGTGGCTGGGGCTCTCTAACATCTGCACAGAGACCTAGAGGATGTGAATGAACCACACAGATACTGGCAAAGGTCTTCCCATCAGGTAGAACAGTGAGCGTGAGGCCCAGAGGTAATGCCATATTCTGAGATTGGATGCATCTTTGTCCACACCTCTGTTTTTCAGGTATCCGAGATGTTTCTAAATGGAGTGAGAAGACAAGGAAACCTCTGGAAGCCCTATATGGATATGACTACTTTGCCAAAACCTGTGAGAACTGGGTGGATAGCATAAGCCAGTTTAAGGAGCTGCCAGATGGTAAGTTGCATGGACTAATGGTTCCTTTGCTAATTGCAGGGGAGGCTTGAGTGTCTCTCTTGATTTCCCAGCATTTCTCCACACATCCATTATCCTCACACTGTTAATATGTGAACAGAGACACAGGTTACTGTACATAATATTAGCACTCGTGTAAAAAGTGTAAATGCCGGACAGGACCACTGAATAAAGGTTCATGTTGAGGCTTTCTTTAGTGGCAGCCTGTTCCCTTCCCTTCAGTCCTTTGCATATGTAGCAGCATGAACCTGCCCTCCAGAAACCTGTTTCTACTTTCTAATTGAAGAATAGATCATTAGAAAGAGAACCACCAGGCTGGAGAGATGGCTCAGTGGTTATGAGCATTTCCTGCTCTTCCAAAGGTCCTGAGTTCAATTCCCGGCAACCACATGGTGGCTCACAACCATCTGTAATGAGGTCTGGTGCCCTCTTCCGGCCTGCAGACATACACACAGACAGAATATTGTATACATAAAAAAATAAATAAATATTTTTTTTAAAAAAAGAAAGAGAACCACCGTTAGACATTTTTTTTTCCAGTCTGGATGGGCCCACACTCGACTCATCTTACTTCCAGGAAAAGGCAGAAGGAAGTCTTCACCATGTTCTTCAGTCCCAGCAGAGCCAGAGAGGGGAAGAGACTGCTCAATTCTCTTTTCAACTTCAGAGCCGAGTGATATAACCTAAGCTGTGGACAAGTGCTTTCTTTTGTTTATCTTAAAAATTAGTAAGATTTCCAGTAAGAATGACCATCTAAGCAGAATTCAAAGTTTTTTGTTTTTTGGTTTTTTTATATATATAGCTATGCGTTTAGTCAGCCTTCTCTCACTGTGGCACCTGCGACAATCAGCTTACTGAGAGGAAAAGTGTATTGTGACTTAGTTCTGGGGGTTCTGGTCCATGACTAGGGAGAACTATTGCCTTCAAGGCCAGGTGGTGCAGTGCCCCATGATAGGAGAATTTGGCAAGGCAAAGTTTTACCTCAATGGCAAAAAGGAAGAAAGAGGAAGAGTTGAGTGTTCACCTCTCCTCCAAAGGCACACCCTCAGTCTCCTATGAGCTTCCACTGGGCCCACCTCTTCAAGGTCACATGCTCTCTCCTGCTCCATGCTGGGAAACATGCTCTAACATGGGAGCCTTGGGGAACACTAAGGTCCAAACTGTAACAAGCTCCTTGGAATCGATATTTTTCCCCTCTTCTTTTTATTTTTGTAATTGTTGCATTAGAGCAGCTAAGATTTACTCTTGGAAACATTGTTACAGAATGCTTGTGTCTGAAAGGACAGTTTAATCTATTAGGTAATCCTTTCCAGCTTGACTCATCTGTAATATCAAAGCTTTCGCAATGAAAGGGACTTTGGAAATGTTACATGTTTGGTTTGAGTTCAAAAGAGCAAATCCGTGCCTTACAGTGATCCTGTTGAAATGCAGTTTTCATCCATAGTAACAAGTCCTTAAAATGTGTTTCCTTGCACTTAAAACAACAGAAAAGGATGCTATTAAACCGAGTGAATCAGTTCCCCATGAAAGAGAACACACTGAGACGTGTGGGTTGGTGCTTCCTGGGAGAAGGCACTGAAGAGATGGAAACAGTGTTAAATTGACAGTTCAGAAGCACATCCTAACATAGAGAATTCAATATGGAAGTCATCTTAGAGCAGGCCTCAATAGTCCGTCTCCCTTCTTATTTACTGATCTCACAGGACTCTCTCCTTCATGTCTGTGTCCTCAGGTTTACAGACACTTGGTCCAGCATGGGTGATTGCACAGCTGTGGGGTCATCAGGGCCTGGGTTTGAGGTCTTGAATTGCTGTCAGAATGGCTTTGGGTTTCTGGAGAATATACTAATACCTACCTCATAAAGTTTTGTGGGGACTAAGTGAAGTAATACATATTCAGTTATGGTAGAGTGCTATGGACAGTTATTATGAAAGTGCTGTTATGTGATTTTAAAAAAAGTGCCTAATTTACAAATGTTTGTCAGTATTGAATGAGTTAAAATGTAAGTACTACCCTGGCATGGTGGCATGTGCCTTTAATCACAGCACTTGGGAGGCAGAGACAGAGTTTGAGGCCAGCCTGATCTACATCGTAACTTCCAGTACAGCCAGAAATGCACAGCAAGATCCAATCTCAAAAAAAAAAAAAAGAAGAAGAAGAAGAAGCGTAAGTGCGGTAAGCGTTACCATCTCCTGCCACAGCAAGCAGTTGTGGAACTGGCTTTCATCAGCCACCCCTTCCAGCTGACAGGTGTGTGCTGACAGGAGAAGTACTTCCCCAATCAGTTGGTCACTCTCCCTTGGTGGAGAGCAATCCCCAGCTGAAGAGAAGGGCAGAGGCTTGGCACCTGGTGGGCAGCGCCACCTACGCTGGATCTCATCTAGCTCAGTTATAGAGCACCTTCCATTTAGAACAGGCGGGGAGGGGAGGGGAGGGGAGGGGAGGGGAGGAGCTAATAGCATGGCTACCAGAACCGTGTGTGTAACCTCATAACAGCTATGGGCAACTGTGCTGATTGCTGTTTGAGACTGAAGCTCTAGCTGGCTGGGAGCCACCGCGGTGTGGTACTCAGGAGTGTCACTAAAGCAGAAGCACTGAAATACAGGCTAGCTTTACCGTGGAGCCCCTGCATCCTAGGCTAGTCCCTACATTCTTAGGCTAGGCTTTCAGCTATGGAGACACAACCTCAAAAGGAAAGAAGGTTTCAAATGTCAGGCATCATCAATGTGACTGACAGGCTGTCTCTTCGTAATACAACACTTGTGGGGTTTTGTTTGTTTGCTTGCTTGCTTGCTTTCTCATTTGATTTTTGTCTACCATTGTTCTTTGGTTTTTCAAGACAGGGTTTCTCTGTAGCATCGGAGCCTATCCTGGAACTTGCTCTTGTAGACCAGGCTGGTCTCGAACTCACAGAGATCCACCTGCCTCTGCCTCCCGAGTGCTGGGATTAAAGGCGTGTGACACCACCACCCGTCTTTGTCTCCCATTTTACATGAACAATAAGTTTACATCAAGAAAGACTGTTTATTTTCTAGTTGAACATCAAAACAAGCAAGCAGAGCATGGAAATAGAAGAGGGAAACCTAAGAATGGTAAAACTGAAGGAACCCCAGATCAAACTGACTTCCACTGACAGTGAAGCCATGATGCAGAGGGACACGTGTGTCAGAGATAGTAGACAAGGCTTACTTTGGCTTGAGTTCTGAAGGTTCCCAGACATGAGCAAGCTCTCTGTTGGCTTTGTGTCTACGGTGAGGCACTGGGAGCACTTGATGGAGCAAAGTTGGTCACATCCCAAGTCATAGAGTGGAAGGAAAGAGAGGGTAGGGTTCCACAGTCTCCTTCAGGTGCATGTCCCCAATGATAAGGATGTCCCACAAGGCCACACCCAGAGGCTTTCACCACTTCCTAATGGCACCTCTCTGGAGCCCAAGCCTTTGGGTGCCTAGCAGTGCATCTCTGCAGAGTTCTGCTTCTTCCCTGCAGAGAGACTGTGCTGAGGGGATTTCCTGTGCTCTTGTCTCTCAGGTAACATCTGTCGGCACCTGCTGCCCCTGATCCAGTGCCCAACCCTCATTGTGCATGGGGAGAAGGATCCATTGGTCCCACGCTTTCATCCTGACTTCCTTCACAAGCATGTAAAAGGGTCACGGTGAGTCTTGTTACAGGTCAGCAACTCCTGGGCGCCTCAAAGCCTCTGAAGAAGTGAGAGCAGCCATAGGAAGGAAAAGAAGTGGGAGAAGTGGGGGCTCAGGGTGTGTGTTCCCCATTTGGTCAGAGATCAATATTTAGAGTAGCACAGGCACAGAGAGAGGACCTGAGCTCCGAGCTCTGGGGACCCACAGCAGAAAGACTCCTTGAGCATAGTGAGTCCAACATGTCCCTGGCACTGGGCTCTATAACAAGAAAATCTCTTTAGATTTATAGCATCATTGGTAACAATTCAATATTCCTTGGAATTTTTAGCTCATATAAAACAATAAAAATAAAAAAATTCATAAAACCAAACCAAGGAAGCAAATTGTCTTTGGTAGCCACCCACAAAGATATAGTCATATTCTGTAGTCAACTCTTTTTTTCTCTCTAAAGTCATATCGTAAGCTCTACAAGTCATATCCACCTTAAATATATGCTCAGGCCCTCCATATGCCTGATTTTGATGCCTGTGGAGGACCAGCACTGCTTTGCATGCTGAGCACTTAGTTTAAGTCCCTGTCCTCCAAGTTCCTGGCGCCCAGCAGGGAAAGCTGGCACCTCCAATAGCTCCACTGTCTGTGAGTGAGTCTTCTAAGCCTATCTTAACACTGGGCATCTCTGGGGATTTGGAAGTAAGGGGAAGGGGTGTTTCTTATTCGACAGCAAAATACAATTGCATAGTAATTCATATTTCTCCCTATATATGAAGTGTGTGTATGTGTGTGTGTGTTTCTTTATATTGAAAGGCCATTCTTCATTGTCCGTATTCCATCAAGCATGAGTTAAACAAATGTAAGAATATGAGCAGGACTAGCAATCACTTTGGAGGAGTGTAGTGTAAGAATAAAGGTAGACTTTGGAATAAAATTAGCTTTGAGTAAACATAAAGGATTTTTACAAAAATTTAGAAGTTCCTAATAAGTAAGGCATTTTCAAGCTTGACTTTTATAAAATTATAGTACTAAGCCACGGCTGTGGCACAAAATTCAAATAGTTCATTTCCTTATTAATCTCCCAGATGCTTTCTATTCATCTCAGTCTTTATGTTTTCTTTTAACTTCACACGTTGAGAGTGTGCAATGTGGTGCTTCTGCATTGAATTTTGTTTTTTAAAGATATTTTTCATAAGATATCTAATTATACTTCACTAAGGAAAGTAGTTCCACTTTTTAGATAGAATTCAAGGCTAGTTGATGCTAAACAGTGAGTGTTTCAAGCTATTGAGTTAGTAAATGACAAGTCCTATATTTTCCTAAAGCGGAACTTTCTCGCTGTAGCACAACTGTCCCTCATGAATGTACCCTTAGAGAGAAGATAAGACAGCCATGCTAGGTGGCCTGGTTAACTGGCTTCTGCTTCAGAAATGACAGGTTTTTGCACACTGACCCTCATGATAAATGCAGAAATTTCCCTTTAAGGAGCCAAACTCAATAAATGTCTGTCTGTAAAAAAGTTTAGCCTAAAAATTCTGTTCCAAACCTATCTCCTAGCAACAGAATGAATCAATATTGGAGAAAATGTGCTCTTCCTGTACATTTGATGGAAAATCATTTTCTTAGAACCGTATTCATTGGAACTCATGGGTTGGAGATAAAATGTTATTAGCAACGGTTTTCTAAACCTGGTCTGTGTTTTCCACTCCTTATGCTAAAAGAGCCCTTTATGTTGGGTGGGTACCTGCAAGCCCATGGCTGGCTTCTTTGGGAGCCCACAGAAGGAAACTGGATTCCTAGAACTGCGAATCCCTGCTGTGCATCTGTACCAGGCTTCTGAGGCAGGGCAGCCGCATACCTTGCCAGGCACATCTTTAACTGCATTTAAAGGCAGAGTCTGTCCTCATGGGTTTTTTACCAAAAAGCACTTACTTGTATGAGTCACACCAGGATGCTTTTCTCTCCTTGGAAGGAGACCAGCCTCCAGCTTTGCTAATCTGTCTCCTTCACTTCCCTTTTCTCTCTTCATAGGAGAAGAATCACAGTCTCTTAAAAGCAAGGAGGCCTTTGCTTTAGTTTTAGGCAGCTGCATTTCTCCCACAGAAACTCTTGTAGAAAATCCATAGTCAGAGCTGTGCTGACGGCAGCAGTAAGGTGAACAGACCCTGTCTTTGGAGTCCTCCTGCCCTGATCACAGTTTCGGGGCTCCCGTAAAGCCAGACCTCCCTCCTGGCTGAAGGGCTTCTCACCTGTCTTGTCTGCCAGCCTCTGGGTGGGCATTTCCCATTACAAAGCATGTGGCAGTCCCAGCAACCATCAGGGAAGTCTTGTCAAGTGGTGATTAGTACCCATCATACTTTAGAGTTGACATGAAGAGGCTCTTGGGAGCAGCCGGGCTGGACTGACTGGAGAGGATGTGTCTGCACAGCTAGGTTAAGCCACTGTCCTGGGAATGGGCTAGCTTGGTTGCCACACAAAGTGAGAGAGTTCCTGCCTTAGCTATCTCCTGAGGAAGACTTTCAACCCTGCATTACTGCCAGAGCATCCCCCAACCATCCATCAGCTCTCCGTGTTCAGTTTTGGGTTCACTAAACTGCATGATGCTCTCAGCGCTTCTTTATAACTCAAGGTCCATGGCATGGGAGATGATTTTGCACAACTCTAAGTGTTCTGAGCATATTTAAAGTAGTTAATCCTAAGGTGTAGTGTTTGGCAATATAGATATATTAGGTGCATTTTTTTATTTAAAATATTTTATTAGCTTTCTTCTGCTTTACTGGAGGTGAGGTCAGGGCCTCACACATGCTAAAAATGCATTCTGCCACTAAGCAACACCCTCAGCCTCAATATTGTGAACATGTGGTAGCTTTAGACAGCATTCCCTTACAACACAAACATCCATCTTCTCTCAGTTCTAGAGTCCGAGATAGAGGTGGTGACAGAGTAAGTCTCTTCCAAGTCCTCTCTCCCCAGCTCATAGATGGTCTTTTTCTCTGATCCTGGGCCCAGTTTGCTTTCCTTATAAGGACACTTGTCATAATGGATCAGCATAGGAACATATTTTGTACCGAGACACTTCTTTAAAGATGCTGAGATTTCAGCTTATGAATGGTGCAGGATGGGGGTTGGGGGTAGTTCATTCCAATAAAGTGTTTTTGAGAAGGCTTCAGATCTCAGGAGTTAACAGAAACTGGAATCTGCATTTCAGCTCCAGGGGAAAGCCTCCATGCCCCTGGCCTGCTTCTTGTCTATCCATGTATACTCATCGTTCAGGTCACGGCTCAGTATCTCCCCTCAGGAAAGCCTCCTTACCCCATGGTCACATGGTTCCTTACTCATACCTTTTTCAACAACTCTCAGTGTGTGATTTAATTTTTATCCTCTAGAATGACTTTCTCTAGCATATCTTAAAGGCTCTGTCCCTGTCAGGGGAGGGTGAAGGAAGGAAGGGCAAGGGCAAAACACATGTGGACAAACAGGAGCAGAAAGCACCCAGAGGACAGAGTCTGTAGTGGCCCCGCTGCACAGTCTTGTCTTGGGAGCCAGGCAAGCAGAAGCAAACAGAGATAAAGTTAGTGTGTCCAGAGTGACATTGCAGGTTTGTGTCAGCCAAGAGGAGAAGCCAAGGGAGTCTTGTCTGTAAATGACTGGCATTTGTGGCCTTGGGAGTTAGAGTTCGGGAGGGTCGTTTGACTGTGCCCTTGAGCATTGCAAGTGACATCTCTAGCTTGTTTTCTGGTATGTCAATTGTAGGTGCAAGGTAATGTCCCAACCTGACCTTCAGCAGATTGGACCAGCTCTACTCACGTTAGGGAGAGCAACTACCTTACTCAGCCTATGGATTCAGGTCTTAATGTCATCACCTCCAAACCCACACAGGAATAGCTGCAATAATTTCTGATCAAATATCTGAGCACCCTGAGACCCAGTCAAACTGATATGTGAAATGAACCGTGGCTGTGGGGAAGGTCTGACAAGCACATGCTCCTCTTCACAGGGTTCTTGGGCTTCAGATGGCTTTCCTGGAGGAAATATTAACAGATTGGCAGTGAGGGGCAGGAATGAATGCCATCTGGGTAGGCAGTGGTTAGTTACTGTCTTTTTGTCTGGGTCACTGAAGGGAGGAAAGGCCTCTTTCTGTGACTTCCATGGCTGTGCAAGTCTAGCCACCAGTGTAAGATGTTCTGGCCTGCTGGAGCTGTTTGAATTGGAACATGAAGGTGGGACCGGTTCACACTAGCAACTGAGTTCCTTTTCTCAGTGCTATAGGGTGGAAGGTGCCCGCTGCAGCCTGTGCTTGTAGACCACATCTTGCTGGAAGCTCCCATCCCTCACGCCCAGGTGACTCCTCCCCTAGGGAAGCTTAGCAGAGAGCAGTCTGGATGTCAGCTCCAAACAGAAATTGCCAGCGCTTGCTAGGCTGAACCTTTTCCGTTCAAAAGGAGCAGAGTCTAACCCTTTCCAGGAAAATCTTAAACATGTTTTTGTTTAGTTTTGGTTTTTTGCAGAACTTTTCCTAAGCGGAAAAACAATCTTCCAATTGGAAGTTTCCAAGACAGGGTTTCTCAGTAGCTATGGAGCCAGTCCTGGAACTCATTCTGTGGACCAGGTTGGCCTCGAACTCACAGAGATTCGCCTGCCTCTGCCTCCCAACTGTTGGGATTAAAGGCTTACGCCACTACCACCCAACCCAATTGGAAGTCTTATGTCAACCAATAAATTGTGTTTCCCTGAGTTGGAATATTCATTAATATGCTGTGCTCAGTTAGAACCATCCTAATGTCTTTTACAAAATATAACATATAGCAAAACAATAGCAGATGCCAACACAATGCCCACAGACTGGTGCATGCGCGTGTGTTCTTTCTTTTGGTCCCCATGATAATCTCAGGGGTACCATTGCTACCCCATTTTTCAGGTGAAGATTGGTGGCTCTGGGGGAGGCTATAACCACCAGTGCAGAGGCCATGCTGCCTCCGTGAAGCCCTTCACCCACTGATGACCCCGCAGTTTATGCCCATCTTCACTGCGGTGGTAGGCCCCAGCTGGATCCCTGGTGTCTCAGCAGGTTCTGGAAGGCTTTGTCTTTTACACAGCGCAGTCAATCCTGCAGACCTGGTGGAAGTGCTCCCTCAAGGGTGGGTGGGGAGCACCAAAGTGCTTTCATTTCATTTCCATGTGTGAGACATGATTATTAGATTTAAGAAAAGAAACTTCCCCTTGAGATGTCTGCTCTCAAACCCCAAACTAGTACAACCATTAGGGTAATGTCTGGGGGGTAGTGCCTTCTAGCTTCACTAGTTGGAAGAAACTTGTAGTTCTCACATCTTTGCCTTTTCCTTAGGGCTTTCTCAAAGGCATAATCAAAAGAGAAAACCTTCTGTTCCTGTTATGGGCAGTCAGGTTTGCATGGCTTTGGAGGTCTGCCATTGAGGGATGAGAGAAAGTTCTGTGTAGCTTGCTGTTGTCTGGTTTCATGATGGACAAGAGCCCCTCACAAGGAACCGTCTGCTTCTTTGGCTTCCAGAGAAAGCAGAAGTCCCCACAGTTCTCCTGGCTGCTGTACGGTTTCAGAGCATAGTGAGAATTTTGTCACATTCACTCGGAGTGAAGATGCTATAACACATTCATTTTGACCTCGTCACTGTTGGGCAGCTCTCAGGTTTCACTTGAAAGCTGACAAGGGTGAGAGCGGAGACAGAATGGTACCAGGGAGATTGGCATCTTGTGCCACCATGACTGAGAGGGGCTGGATCTGCAACAGCTTCTTCCCAAGAGATCTAGACTTTCTAAAGGTGCCACACGCTAGAAGACCCCTCCCTTGCCAATGGGAACTTTCCCCCTCTAGGTCTCCTTCACAACCATCTGAGACATGTGTTTAGTGACAGGCTTTCCTGGAGAATCTGATTGTTTGAAAGCCACTTGCGAGGCACATGCATCCTTTTGTTGTCTGGGTAAGAACTGGGTCAGCTGCAGAGTGGCTGTTGGGCCAAGTGTTTATGGCTGGCTGTTCTGGTCCTGTCCCCAAGAGGATTCACAATAGGTTCCACACAGTAAAGGGAGGATTTGCATAAAAACCTGGAAAGGCATCAAGGAGAATAATTTTCTCCATAATTTCATCGGTCAATGAATGCATGCATCCAATCCATCCATCCATCTACCTACCCATCCACTCATTCACCAACCCACTGCCCATCCCTGCATCCACTAATGTGCCCACCTGGCATTTAGAGGAATTCTCTCATGTTTTTAGTATAAAGAATCTCATGTTTATTTTCACAAGATCTAGACATGTTGTAGAAAAACTTTAGGTTTTACTGTATAACTAAAACAGGGATGTACAGCTGGTCTCTTCCTGTTCTTATTGGGAACCAGCGAATTGTACAAATGGGACAGAACAGGTGACAGCTGAGTTGGGCATCTCTAGAGGTACTTCAGGATGGTCAGGTCAGGGTTTCCTGGCCTCTGAACCCAACTTAATTCAGATAAATGGTTGTAGTTTGGCCTATACTTGTCCTTCTGCTTCCTCGGCATCCTGGGAAACTGAGCCTTTCCTGTATCCCAAAATCTGCAGTTTTTTGAGCATTCCTGTATCCCCATGCCTGTGGAGTGTAGCTGGGTCATCTTTTGGGCTGGAATAACTCATCCCTTCTAAGAACACATTTTAAACTTAAGATAGTCTGGTTATTATTAATAGCATTATTGACTTTACAGCTGTCTCTAAAAGATACCATCAGTGTATATTTCCTTTTTGCTTGATTGTTTTGGTCCTCCCACCCCTGCCACTGGCATAGCTGAGTTGCAAGAGGCCCAATGAGGATGGCTGCCTTCCCCCAGTGTCCTCCCTATTGCCCGCTCAGTTGCTAAGAGCATCCATCATCAGTACTGCTGCTGAAAAATCAGAGACGTACAGAATGGATCATTGGACTTTCGCTCTAGTCTAGTTCCTTTGACACCAGTTGTCACTGTAGACAAGGCTGGAACTTGAGCTTGCCTTCTAAAAGCTTTGTTCAAACTTCTATTTTTTACACTTTAGAAGCAATAAATAAGATTTTTAAAGTTGTATTTTTTTTTAATTGCCAGTCCATCCTCTGACAAAAATCAGATTAAACGAAAATCTTTCCAGGACAGAAGAGTCTACCAAAGACATGAGGTGACAGTTGCAGAGGTAGCTCTGTACGTGGCTGCTGATGAACTCCGTCACTCACCCAACATTCCTGAGGCATTTCTCCACCTGTCGCTGACTGGAGTCAGGCTTACTTGCCCTGTTCCCTGAACATGACAGGATGGCTTAGAACCTTTGGTGGAGGCTGCTGCTGGCTGAGAATTCCTGTTTGGCTTGCCCACTATGCAGATACCCATAATACTCACCTGTGCAACTCAGTGAATTCTGACTATTTCTCATTTTTACCATCTTCTTTTAAGAGTTGGGATTGCAGTCACTATCACCCCTATTATTTTTTTAACTCTTTTCCCCAATAGTCTTTTTTTTTTTAAAAAAGATTTATTTATTTATTATGTATACTGCGCAGGCTAGAAGAGGGCACCAGATCTCATTACAGATGACTGTGAGCCACCATGTGGTTGCTGGGAATTGAACTCAGGACCCTTGGAAGAGCAGACAAAGCTCTTAACCACTGAGCCATCTCTCCAGCCCTCCCCCAATAGTCTTTTAAAAACACATTTGTTAAAAAATGGATTCTTAAAGTAATTACCAGAACAATTACTCCACTGCTTTCTAGTCAAACCTTTTTGGTTACCTGATACAATCCCAAACATAATGTCACTGTTCGGTGATGGCTTTACAGTCTATTTCTGGAGTGGTTAGAATTTCCTTAAGGAGTTCATCCTGGCATTCGCATTCATGGAAAGTTTATATAATTTTGCAAGATTCTCATGAAGTGTTGATGAGGTGAAAGCATTTTAAATATATCCCACTGATCAAAAACTTGGTTTGTTTCTTAGGTTGCATCTGATGCCAGAAGGCAAGCATAATCTGCATTTACGTTTTGCAAATGAATTCAACAAGTTGGCAGAAGACTTTCTACAGTGAAATTACAGGAAGCCTTTGGTTTCTGGGTGATTCTGTACTGAAGGGTCACGTCCTTGTCTGTTACTAGGACGCTCCAATATGCCTTCCTTGCTTCTCTCCTCAGTTCATAGACCAGCAGGCTTCCTACACTCACCATGATATACTGAGTGCCAGCAGGAAAATAGCATACCCGAATCAGGTTGTAGCTTTAATGGCTACAAAAAATGAATATTGGCATTCGAAATGTTAGATGATGAGTTTTTATCATTGTCTTAAAAGTAAATTCTTACCATAATTTATTTTCAAATAAAAAATATATGAAACATTTATAGTGTTCGCATTTACTATTTTGGGGCATCTTGAATTTACAACGTATTTTTATAGCCTAACAGTCAAAAGCTGGGTTTGTCTCAGTCCTTGATTCTATAAGTTCATAGGAGATCTGGAATGCTAACAATTAAAGCACTAAGCAGAAGTCCCAAAGTACTATCCCCCTGATGCTTTGTATTAAAAAAAAAAAAAAAGGATGTCAAGGAAAAAGTACCACAGGTTTTATACACATGCTTTTTATTAGTATAGATAATCTTAGACAATACTGTAATCTTGAAAGGAGATCCACGCTATTACATCAACAGTGAATTTCTGACAGAGGCAAACTGAGCACCATAATTTACAAATAGAAAGACCATGCTGGAGGACAACAGAAGTTCACTAAGGGTGCACAATGTATCTGAGAAGTTCTTAAGCCTCATCCTCGCCCTCCTCCTCCTCGAACTCGCCCTGCTCATCTGCAGTGGCATCCTGGTACTGCTGGTATTCAGACACCAGGTCGTTCATGTTGCTCTCTGCCTCGGTGAACTCCATCTCGTCCATGCCTTCACCCGTGTACCAGTGCAGGAAGGCCTTGCGCCGGAACATGGCAGTGAACTGCTCCGAGATGCGCTTGAACAACTCCTGGATGGCGGTGCTGTTGCCAATGAAGGTGGCAGACATCTTGAGGCCCCGGGGAGGGATGTCACACACGGCCGTCTTGACGTTGTTGGGGATCCACTCCACGAAGTAGCTGCTGTTCTTGTTCTGCACATTGAGCATCTGCTCATCCACCTCTTTCATGGACATGCGGCCACGGAAGATGGCAGCCACGGTCAGGTAGCGGCCATGGCGCGGGTCACAGGCGGCCATCATATTCTTGGAGTCGAACATCTGCTGAGTGAGCTCAGGCACTGTCAGGGCTCGGTACTGCTGGCTGCCCCTGCTGGTCAGGGGTGCGAAGCCTGGCATGAAGAAGTGCAGGCGTGGGAAGGGCACCATGTTCACAGCCAGCTTGCGCAGATCTGCATTCAGCTGGCCTGGAAAGCGCAGGCAGGTGGTCACTCCGCTCATGGTGGCTGACACCAGGTGGTTGAGGTCGCCATATGTGGGTGTGGTCAGCTTGAGGGTGCGGAAGCAGATGTCATACAGGGCCTCATTGTCAATGGAATAGGTTTCATCTGTGTTCTCCACCAGCTGGTGCACCGAGAGGGTGGCATTATAGGGCTCCACCACAGTGTCAG
>PVIU01010919.1:0-67429 GCA_004026605.1 Ondatra zibethicus
ACTGTGATTGGCATTTTAGTGCACTAAGTACTGTGATTGGCATTTTAGTGCACTAAGTACTGTGATTGGCATTTTAGTGCACTAAGCACTGTGATTGGCATTTTAGTGTACTAAGTACTGTGATTGGCATTTTAGTGCACTAAGCACTGTGATTGGCATTTTAGTGTACTAAGTACTGTGATTGGCATTTTAGTGAACTAAGCACTGTGATTGACATTTTAGTGTCCTAAGTTGGAGGGTTCTGAAGCTAATGAAAATGTCCACTATAATCTGAGTTTTTGCATACAATCCTACACTCTACAACTCTTCCTGAATGTTTAGCCCATTCATCTTACAGATGTAGCAACCGATACTTGAAGACGACCTAGACCTTTTTAAGGTCATTAAATGTATGAACAACATCCCTGAACAGTGAAATCCAGTTGAATAGGGAATAGCATTTCACCAGGAGCAAGAAACCAGTGATTTACAAAACGCAGAAAGAAGCTCCCACCACATCAGAAAGGATCCATGTGCCCACAAGTCGCCAAGGACCTGCAATCAAAATCAGTCTTAGGAAGTTATTACGTCTTCATTCTTTGTTCTTCCCCAACATTTTCCTCATTGTTGCACCAGACAAGAACATTCTTTTACTGATCCCAAAACTTCCTCCAACCAAAGTAAATGAATTTTCTATTCTTGGATACATTATGGGGTAGTATAAGTCTTTCTCAGATGCTGGTACATTACAACAAAGGGAAACAGGACAGAGAAGTGTCACACCAGTGGCTAAACACTACACTTCCATCTATCTTCCTTCCTCTGTCTTTAGATCCTCCCTAAAACCCCATTTCCTTTTTAACACCTCCCAACACACACACACACACTCACACGCACGCACGCATGCACGCACACATGCATGCACGCACACACAGTTCTTATCATGGTCCTAAGTACATTCTTCATTTTGCTCAGTCAGCCAAACTTCCTAGGCTCATGTTTTCTCCATCTCTCTCCATCATTCAACAGCCTTGACTGAGAGAAAGAAATAACACTACAAAGGCATTGTCTCTTATTCTCTACTTATCTGTTCCTACTGGTTATTACAATGAGTTTCTCTCCTCTTTTTCTCAGGAAATACTTCAGAAGTGCTGACTGTGTAACCAATGATATCTGCTTTGTTATTATAGTCTGGGATGCTGTTCTTACAGTCAGCATTGTCAGTTGCTTGGGAATACATACGGTCTCTCTGACTTGAACTGTACTCAAGGTTCCCCATGTGCTTGCCTACCTACTGACCCAGTTTAGTCTTCAGAACCTGAACCTCTGATCTCCATCTTTGACACTATCTCCAAACCTTAATGAATCCCAGAGAACTCTACATGCACCACGATTCCCCGAAGATGACAGGAGAGGTGAAGGGCACAGAGTCCTGAGACAGATATGGGGGTACAACCCTTCCTCTGCTCTTGTGAAGCTGTGAGATCTTAGAGAACTAGTTACCCTCTCTGTACTTATATTTACTCAGAGCTGAAAACTGGAAATAAACTTGCACCAACTTCACAGAATTCTTGTGAAGACAAGAAGAATTAATGCATTCAATACTTTGTAATGTTCTACATGACACAGATTGAGTGCCCAGTGAGTGTTCGGCATTACCTAGCTCTTGCAAGTTCCTAAGTTAATAACAGTATATCTACTTGCCTTCCATAGTGAATTGCAAATTGATTGAGATCTGGGATTTGATCCTAGTCATCTTTAAATTCCTTGCCCACCTAATAATGCAGTTCTGGTTACCTAGGTGCTAATGAATATTTAATGAATGACTAAATAAATGAATAAATCTTTTTGAAACCTTCCTGAAGCCAGAAGGGAAAGTCGTTTCCACTGTTATCTGCTCCTAGTGGCATATCTGAGTTCAGAGGGACTAGGGTGAAATGTTTCTTGGCTGTCACTCCAAGTCAGAAAAGACAGTATATCTCCACGACATCCAACCTGATGTTTACCTTCCACTACTTTAATAACCTCTCAATAACTCAAAAGAATAAAATTCCATCTTTTCTTGATGTTATCTTTGAGTGGCAAAAAGCATTAAGTCTTTTTTGTCCCCTCCCTATCTTCCCCCTGAGTTCCTAACGAAGCAGAAGCCAGCATGACTGTTTTATGTACCTATTTGTCTTCACTAATGGTGTCAGCAGAGACAGGCTCACCTCTCCAAAGAGTGTTTGCCTGGGAACTGGTGCAGAACGACACAGGCAAGGTGCTCACTGTTTGAAAGTGCGCTCGCAGCCATCGGCACCTTACAATGACGACTCTGTTCTACTGTCATCTTCAAACAGACATGTGCTTTCTTTTCCTGCACATGAAGCTGACCAGTGACATTTCTAGTCATACATACATGAATAATGATTCTCTGAACAAGTCAGTGGTGAATTCACTGTGTATCTAGAACATCTGAATTATGAAACTTTTGGGACAGTGTGTCAGTCTCTACAGAATAATTATTTACTTGGGAAATGTGATGCTTTATATTACCAATTTGGTAGGATCTAAAATCACCTTGGAAACAAATTTCTAGGTGTGTCTGTGAAGGAGTCTCTCTATTAGGCTAACTGGTGTAACAAGGTTTCTTTTAAATGTAGGTGGCATGGGCTGGGATCTCAGAATATATGAAAATGAAAAGCAAGTTGAGCATTAGTCTCTCTCTCTCTCTCTCTCTCTCTCTCTCTCTCTCTCTCTCTCTCTCTCTCTCTCTCTCTCTCTGCCCTGCCTACCTCATCAAGATGGAATGAATGCCTCATGGTACTAAAAGCCCCAACAAAACATCCCTACACTAAGCAGCTTTGTGTCAAAGTAATTTTGTTAAAGAAATTTCAAAAAGTATCTGATACAGGAACAAGACTTCCAGACAAGGTAGGTCTCCAAGGAGCATAAATAGGATGAATGACATATAAGCCCTTTCCTTCAAGTTGCTTGGAGTGAAGTAGGGGACTCGGGCTTTCAAGCATGTAAGTTAACAATCTGTATGTCTTTGTGGTAGGAGTACATTTAGGTTGGCATAGAATGCAAATGTGTTCCAAATGTCTGTACGTCAGGGAAGGGTTCTGGAAAGTAGCAGCATCTGATTTAGGCTGAAAATAATGCACAAAAATATATTAAGGAGATAAGAGCAGAAGATTTAGAGATAGGTACAGTAAAATCTAAGAGGAATAAAGGAGAATCGACAGACACCACACATGAGAGAGCATGACCTTTTAGGGCACAGTAAGCTACTAATGCATGATTAAAGCATTAGCTTTGAAACTCTAGGCAGCAGGGAAGCAGGTGTCAGGTAATGGGGGACCTGGATATTGTGGCCAGAAGCTAAGATTTCACTATGGCTAATGGGAAATCATGAGGAGGAGGGAATTAGAGAGCTAGATAATCATACTTCGATGGGATCATGAGGATCCTTTGTATTTCTGTGTGCATTTTCAGATGCTATGTCTGGTTGCTGCATTTTGCTCTGCCTTAGCTGAGGACTAGAGTAGACAGGGTCCACTTAGCTACACACCTCAAAATGAAATCAACTCCACCTAGCATTTAGCTATAGAAAAACTGTGTGTCTGGTCTGGAAGATTGACACGATTCTCAGGGCAGGCTGGTAAATACATTAGTCAGCAGCTTTCCATGGCAGTGGGCTGCAGCAGCTCAGCTTAATTCTCCTGAGACATTGACAGGAACTGACCCAAACCTGCCAGCATCTGCAACAAGTATAATGTGCCTGCCCAGAACTTCCTTTTTACACTTTGGGTAGGGAAAAAAGGTCTAGGGTGTGGCTCAGTGATATAGTGACAGCCTAGAATCCTCCAAGGAGGGGGCTGGGGGCTTGCCTAAGGGGTGGAGCCCTGGGAGACACCTATACTAGTCTGGAAAGAGTAAGTCACTTCCTTCAGGCTCCCTTTCATCCCCCTCCCTCACTGATTTTCATTACATAGTTGCTTTTCTGTCTTTCCCTAAATAAATGTCAAAGAAGTTCCAGACCAGGTTGGTCTTATTGACTGATACGGTCTCAGTTATTTGGAACATGGCAATTGTTTATTAGTATTAATTAATGAGGTAAGATGAAATAATGGTCCCCAAAGTTCCAAGGAGCTCATGAATAAGTTACCCTACCTAGTACAGAAAGGTAACTCAGGTATGGTTAAGTCTTGGAATGGGGTGTTATTAGAGATTATAAAATAAATCTTATGAGATGGGGGCAGAAGGGCCAGAGACTTAAGGAGAGTGAAGCAGGTGGGCTTTGATAGTGGAGGATGTGCCCATACGTCAAAGATTGCAGGTGGCCTGTGGGTACTCAAAGGACAAGGAACCAGGGCTGGGAAGAAGGTCTTGTTGGAAAGTTCCTTGCAAGCATGAAAGCCTGAGTTTTATCTCCTAAAACCATGGATCTCTCTCTCTCTCTCTCTCTCTCTCTCTCTCTCTCTCTCTCTCTCTCTTTCTCTCTCTCTCATTTTGAAAGCCAGGTATGATGGCACACACTTCTAATTCCAAAGATACTGGGAAGATACAGACAAATGGACCCCTGCGACTCTTAAGGCAGACAGCCTACACTATGTGGTCTACTTGGTGACCTCCAGGCCAGGCATTAAAACAGACAAAGAAACAAAAACCTGTCATCTGTCTTAACCAAAAGGGGTGTGGGGAGTAAAATAGGTCGTTGTAATCTAAAGAACCACAACCAAGGTTGTGCTCTGACTTTCTTGCACATACCTGCACCTGCACACACACTTTAGAAGCAAAGGAATTAGCTATCCCCTTTGAGCTTTCATAATAAGCTTGGTTCTATCACTACCAAGATTTCAGCCATTATACCTATTTCTAAGTTTGGTGATGGGGAAATTATATGAAATGCATATCTAAACCAGGTCCCAGGATTAATGTAATGTGGTTAGCACTATAAAACATTCAACTTTTATGGCCTGGAATATCACATGAATTATTCAGACATGCCAAGATTGGAGTAACTGAAAGTGTACACACACAGGAGAGAGAACACACAACCAACACCCAGATCTGCTGGGACAGCATCCTTCGAAGCAAGTGAGCATCTTTCTTCCTCATTATTCTCCAGAAAAGTAAAACATTATCTGCTAGTCCCAGAAGTCATATTCAAGGAGGTGAAATCACAGGCATTGGTTTTGAAGTCCTCCAACTCCAGAAGTACAGAATATCAGCTGGGGTGACCATGAGCTGGAAAGTGTCTTTACACGGTCGGCTGAAGGAAGTCGCAGCCTTGGTATTGACCTAACTTCATTGATCAGGCATTAATGTACAGCTGGGTCCCAAGGAACTTTGCATGCTCTTTTTCTGCACACCAAGGCTTCAAGGGCCCAGTCTTAAACAAGTTCATATGTACCCTGCAGCCAAGCTGTACTGGAGCAACAAGCATAACACACAGTCTGTTACTCAAGCCTGGGTCAAAGACGACGTATGTTAACATCTCCTAGGGAATTTGCAAATAATGCAGATTCCAGAGATATATCCCACTGCTCCTAAACCAGACCACCTGGAAACAATGCCTAGAAATACATGCTTTCTTATTTTCTAAACTTTCCAACTGACTATCAGGTTCCAATTATAACTATATAGATGGAAAAAAGAAGGAAAAAGCTCAAAAAAAAGAGAAATTCCTCAAGATTACATAAAAGCATGTGGCAGCTGGGCAGTGGTGGCGCATACTTGGAAGACAGAGGCAGGTGGATATCTTTGAGTTTGAGGCCAAGCTGGTGTACAGATCAAGTTCCAGGACAGGTTCCAAAGCCACACAGAGAAACCTTGTCTCGAAAAAAACCAAAACAACAGCCAAATGAGAAAATCCGGTAACAGAAGAGTTGATCCAAGCCTGACCTCATGAATCTAACAAAGATTTGAGATGACCAGCTCCGCCCTATCAACAAGGAAGAAACAATACTGAAAAACTCACAGAGCAGCCAATAGTCTCCTTGAGAATACTGTATCCATTATTACAATCACTAAAGCAACCTTAAAAGATAAGGCTCCTTATTTTGCCCATGAATTTTTTTCTGATGATGAAATGGAGATATTTTGTGATGAAGTAATGATGGGACGTTTGACTCCAGATCGAATCGTCTTTTATTTCTAAGGGGAGACATTCGACTAAATGCAAATTCTCACAGTGAGAGGGGCAGCAAGTGATAGCCAGAGGCTCTGTCTGGGTAGCACTGCAGCGACTGGAGCTTTCTAGAGGACAGGTAACTTTAAGACTGTTATTTATTCAAGGAGAAACTTTGAACTAAACCTTGATAGAAAGTTTAAGTTGGTTAAATAGAGTCAGAATCCAGGATCTTTGCCATAATGAATCCTTAAAAGAGTGACACTGAGTCATTGAAAACATGGTTGTAAGGTTTCTGGTGAGAAATTAATGGTGTAATCCTGCTGGGAATGAACATTGGTGATTCCGACTTATGTGCACAGCACTGAGTTTCCCTAATCAGCTTTTCCTCTTAGTGCCGCTCAGAGTGAAGGCTGATGCTGGAAAATAGTCCACTCCAAAATCGTTTGATTGCAAAGTGTTTTAAGAGGAAATACGTGGGTAACAGACCAATAAAGACAGCAATGGCTTGCATTTGTATTTTCCCATAAAGACTTTCTTACCCAAGACTTACCCACAACCAAGGCCATGAATCCAGAGGGCTCCAATACCCTGCATTCAACTCACCTCAGTACATCTTTTGACCTACTGGGTGTTGCCACCATGGATGCCGGCCACACATGTTTGCTTAACTCTCATTTGAAACTGTTAAACAAATTTAGACAGGAAAAACTCTGAATATAAGCTAATGATTGAAAGTAAAAAATCAGAGGCTGGTGGCTCAGCCACTAAGGGCTCAGAGCACTGTTCTGGAGGACTGGAATTTGATTCACAGCATCCATCTCAGGAAACACACAAACTCATGAAACTCCAGTGCCAGGGAACCTAGTGCCTTCTTCTGCCCTCCATAGGCATGGTACTCACAAGAACAAACACACATGTGACAAAAATGAAAATATTCTTTAAAGTAATGGATCAGTTGACATTTCTTGGATACCTACTTGATGCATTTTCCTTTACTAATTTTACCCTCGTGAAAAACCTATGTATTAAGTGGATGTCTTTAATACCTAATTTATGCCAATGTCTCTTATCTCCGTAGCCAGATAATTTATATACATGTGGCCACTGCATTTGAAACAGAGGCAGTGGGTGAAAGAGTGAGTTTTATTCCTGATGCCTTACTAGGATTTCTGATTTTGGAAGAATGATTTGGAAAATGCATGGGCAATAATTTAGTTTAACTAAAGTATTTAGTTCTAATAAGATAGAATGTGACAAACACGGTAACCGAGGGCCTTACGAAGAATTTAGAATGCTCTCAAGAAAGAGCATGGTTCACGTGCAGCTCAAAGAACCTTGCACATGCTGTTTTTTAGGAACACACCCATCCTCTCCACTGCCCCCTCTATTATCTTGTCATCTGTGTTGGGTATATATTTTCCCCATTGTTGAGCCCTGTACACTTATTTCATAAGACTCGTACTTTAGCAATTCAGTTGTCTGTGTATTATCATTTGTTGTCATTAAAATAAAGCTCTCTGAAGACTTGATTTTTTTTCCCAGTTCTGATGAGTTTGTAAGCTCCTGTGTGGCACCCGTAGATACTTGAAGGACATTTATGACTAAACTTCAGAAGAGCACAGAGGGTCCGCATTACCACCCCTTTGAAAGTGAGTAACCGGAATCTCCGATAAAAGTATGATGTCAAGTGGGAATCAGCACAGTCGTGCTGGATCCAAATCAGCTCAGACCTCTCTAATCAAACTTCACTAACCTTGAAGTACAGATCCTATAGGTCACAGGCTCAGAATGACTAACAGGAGCTGGGGGAAAGGAAGGAACAAGGGGAGCAGATGCAAACTTCTTCGGAAGTCTTGATTCAGCTATTTCCCATCTACATATGAGCCACACTTCATAAAACAGATTAATAAATAATAACAACATCAATGGCAACTAATATTTACGGCATGTGTAATGTTTCTCTTGAGAAAATTTTACATGCAAAGATTCTGAAGAAGTAGCTACACTATCTTATCTGGAATAGATCTTTGAGTTCAGGACCTGCCCCAGAGGGAGAAAAAGAGGCGTGGGGGTGGGGAAGGGAGGGAGGGAAGCCAAGGTGAGAAAAAGGAGGCACAGAGGATGAATTGGGTCCATGTTTTGTAACCTGATGCTCCCCGTGCCTTCCATGTCATGCTGAAATCTGCCATGCACAACATGTGTAGTGCTTGTGTGTGGAATCATGAGAAGAAATGTTATTATTCCTACTTGGAAGGTGGGGAAACTGAGCCATTGAGTCATTATCTAAGTCAACTGTATTGATTGTGTTGAAAAGGAGGTCAAGACCTGCTCTTAGATCAAAGTACTAATGTCACATTTCCAAAGAATTATTCAGGAGCACAATTTCCATTGTACTCTTCTCCATCAAATTTAGTCATATAATTCCCTTCTCTCTCTTTCCACTGTGACATATGATTTTGGTTTTTTATTTTTCTTTATACTTTTCATCTCTTTTAGCTGTCACTAAATCTTGCCTCCTATGACAAATATGTTATCCTCAGTTTGTTTCATAATTAGTATGTTCTTGAAGACTAGATCTGTGTCTGATTCTGCTCTATGGGTTACAGAAGCTTAAGAAAAACCAAATAAATGGAAACTGGGGTAAAGTAGTGCTGCATTCATTTACCAAAAATTATGAAATAAAAGTCTTTTCCTAATATAAAAGAATTGAGAGAGTGAGCAATTGTTTTTAAGGAGACAGAGGTCGTGGGAACCCGATTCATACCCGTAAATGCTGGTCTATGTTGTTTTGGTTCGTGGCTGTCCCCAGTAGAAGAATTCAGATAACAGAGATAACGCACACATTCTTTCTGCTTCTAAAAATTAAGACAGGGCAATATTTTTTAATAAAGATGAATCAAACACAAATATTAGTTGGGAATTAGACAATAAGAAATTTAAATTGCAAAATTGAATGGATGGGAAAATTAAGCGGGGTAAGAATTTCTACCCATAGATTGCAGAGCTATAGAACAGCATCTCTCACTTTCATTCCTCTGTGAACAATTGTGCGTGTAAGTGTATTTTTGGCACAAATGGCTGTGTCCTAAGATTCTTGATTATAATTATAATAATGGGTTTCTGAAAGCCTGTAAGTGGCTGTAGGAATGATAATAAGGGCTGAGAAAAGACATGTTGTTTATATGGTGAGTGTTTGTGGAATATTCAATGAGAGTAGGAAGAACAGCTCATGTTATACTTCCCATAAACTCCAAAATATGCAATTATACCCAAGCAGGCCATGCCTGTATCCCTGTCCTTCGGCACACATGACAGAGTCCATTGCCCCTCATGTAAGGAATTTTGGATGGTAGAGAAACAGAAGTTCCTTCGTGCTTTCCTGGGAAGACTTATTCATACCCCTAACAACCCAAGTTTTCTCTTCAGAGATGGACCTGAGTGAGAAGTTTGTAGCGGGCCAGCCCATGTCTTCATACCTTCTCTCACCTCTTGCTAGTCTCGGTCAAGCTGTTCTAGGTCACAACCCACTTTCTTTCTGCCACTGTATAGAATTACTGTTCAATTTCTCTTCCGATATCCAACATCCCTGCAGTTGATCCTTTAAATGGAAACAGATGTTCCCTTCTCCCTTCACAACCGTCCTGAGAACATAGAACTTGGTGTTCCACGTGGTCCATTGTTGTTCTGATTTTAAGATAAAACTTGTAGAATATAAAATTCAGCATTTCAGCCATTTGGGATTCAGCAAACTTCCTCTCATGACTTAACCAAGCCATTTCTAATACAAGACTTAGACTCCTTAGGATAGGATAATTATTAAAACATTTAGCATATGTTTCTCACTTAATGTTGTTTATGCTGCTTGTAATTCCAATTTTTATACTTGATATCTGTTCTTATTGTTGTATTTAGTTTTATATTGGGTTTGAAATTCTCTTATTTAGACAAAATGTGGAAGTGCTGTGGGAACTCCTTCTGCTAATGGCCTTTGAGATGCTGGACAATCTTGGGTGTGGCCTCGGGTACTATAAAAACAGATGTAGAAACATGCACTCTCTCCCTTGGCTGTGGGATTCAGTTCCTGTTCCCTGCCCACAAAGAGAAATGTCCATCTGTGAATCTACCCCTAAATAAAGAACCCTTTATTATACTCCATTCTGAGCTAGTGTGGGACTACTTTATTGAAATCCTCTAAAATCATAGTTTCCACCATCACCGCTACCTACGTATAGCAATTTCTTGACATGCCACAGGAAACTTGAACCTGGAAAGTAGCCACTCCCCATTCCATCTCACTTTAGCCCCAGGGCTCACTGTTTGGATTATTTTTTAAAAAGTGGCAATGTCTCCTCCTGTCTCACAAATAATAGGTCCTGATTAATGTTTATGAAATTCAACAATTACCCACTTAATTAATTAATATAGAGATATTAAACTCCAGGGTGATTATTATAAAAATTATTTGTACAGACTAAAAGTGAGCATCATAACAATAATGACTGTCATCTTTTGAGTGCTTAATTGTGCCTACATCATGCTGCTGACAAATGTGTTGCCCCACTTAATTCTCCAGAAACACTCAGGGTGATGTGTTATTATTCTCGATTGACAGGTGGAAGCATTGAGGCACACAGCTCTTAAGATGGAACTTCAAATTTGTCTAGTTCCCAACCCAATGTAAAAATTAGAAACTATAGCAAGTAAGGTGTGTTTTATTAATAAAATTATCTTGCAGAGCTTTAGGCTAAGTCTTCTTAACTATTGTGTGATTCAAAGATTCAGTGTGAATCCCTGCTGAACTGTTGAAAGTTTCATAGATGCCAGTCATGTGGTCATTTGCCTAGAAACATAACTAGGCAGTAATTCCCTCTATTAGGAAAAGTCTCTACTGACTTTTAAAATGCACATCTACTTATACCCACTAGTGCCTGTGCCATCATGAACATTCTTTTACCCAGTCCTGTACGGTGAATGACATCTTTCTTTGTCAAGGGCTGAGCTACTTAAAAAGTGCGTATAAGACACAGACGGATGAGGGCTAAAATGTCAGTTTTGTCGCTTGGAATACCAAAAGGGGCAGTATGACCCAAACTCAGATGAACAGCCAATATGGGACTTCCATTATTTCCTTCTCTATCCATACCTAAAGACTGTAAGTGGAAAGTACTTGGCAAGGAAGAACTAACAGTAACTAAATTATGCAGAGAAACCACTGTCTTGCCACATGCTCAAAGAACAACCTAAATGAGGCCTTGCTCACATCTTAAGCTGCTGAAGAATCATGAGCAATGTTGCTGAGACTCTACATCTCTTAGGTTCAGCTTTGCAATGATTTAGGCAGACGAGTCTGTCTGCACCAAATCTCCTAAAAAGAAACACAAGATCCACAGGGGAGGGAAGTATTGGCCAAGATTACTCAATGTCAAAGACTCTAGATCCTACAGAGCCCTCATTCTATGTGTTGGTGTTCCCCTGCAAGCTATGGATAGTTAAAAAAAAACACTACAAATACCATTCTTTAGCCAAATGTCACTGTTTAGTCAGAAGGATTCCTGTGTGACTCTCCTCCATGAATGTCATTATAGCTGTTAGAAGCCCCAGGAAGAAAAATCTCCAGGGTAGGGTCTTGTATCTGGGGATACCTGTGGAAGTGTCCTCATGCCCAAAAGCACTATCGGTCATCCTTGAATCTTTTATCATCCAAATTCTGCTTTTTGGAGTTGCTGGGCTTTTCTTTGGCATCTTATTTTCTCCTTCACACCATTTGTGTCTACTAATAGCACAAGGCTACAGAAATGCATTAGCAGTCTTCACATTCTGAAATAAGCTCTGACTCAATGCCATTATATGATTAAATCAAGTCACACTTTCTCATATATTTGCTTTATACTAAACAATATGGAGGAATAAATGTATATTAATAGATTATAAAACCACTGACTGAGTACTTAATAGATGCAAGCACCACACTAAGCATTTCCAATCTAATGTCTTATTTAATCTTCTTGCCACTATCATAAACAACCCGAGATAATGGTGGACTTCCTGGTGGCAAGGTCAGAGGCAGGCTCTGCATAGATCCTAGAACCTAGAGTTCATTCCACAACATCTAGCATTCAGTAAGGAGCCATTGTATTTCAGAAACTTTTATCAAACTCACTGGCAGTTTCACCAGCCTGGAGATAGGTATTGTTATCTGGTTTGTTAAAAAAGAAACTAAGTACAGATGTGTAGTGATTTTTTATTTGTATTTTAATAAAGCGTGCCTGAAGATCAGAGAGTAAAACAGCCCCACTGGTCAGTCTTACAGACCAGGCAGTGGTGACACACACATTTAATCCCAGTAGCCACACTGATTTGCCATAGAAACCGGGCAGTAGTGGTGCACACCTTTAATCCCAGCCCTAGAGAGGAATATAGGATGGGAGGAGACAGTTCTCAGACTTCTCAGACCCAGTCTCATTCTAGCTTCCTGGAGGCAGGATCGCTCTTCAGACTGAGGTAGCGGTAAGAGTCAGTGGCTGGCTGTTTTGCTTTTCTGACCTTTAGGTTGAACCCCAATAACTATCTCTGAGTTTTTATTAATCATGCTACACAGAGGTACTTAAAAATCTACCTAAGGCTCTCCAATTACTAAATAAAACTTCCAAATGCAAACCTTGTTCTCTAAAATAGTGAATGAAATGAAGATTGTAGAGTCTAGTTTGTAACCTCAGAGTAAATGAGGTTGACATTCCAGGAAAGAATAATTATGTCTATAGCAGTAAGCAAAAAGCAGAGCTTCCTAGGGGCACAGGAAGGCAAACTTGCCTGGAATGGGTGTAAAATATTTTAAGAAGTGGAGAATTGACTGGTCTGCAAGGCCTGCTAGGGTTCAAGTGGTGAACTGGTCAAGAGAGGACCCACATCTGCAAAGATGCAAAGGCTGAAATGACAGGGAATCAGAAGTGGTGGACGGAATCTAAGCAGGGGACAAAGTTGTGGGAGAAGGGGTTAGTATTGCGAATCCCTGAGCCCCAGTGGACAGAGAGACAACACCAGAGTCCTCACCAATGGAGATTCACAGCTATATATGTGTTTAAAAGGATAAATCTGTATTCAGAACGCAGAAGAATTCTGGGAAGCTCTGGTGTTTGAGATAGATTTGACAAACACTTGGCATTTAATAAATGTATGATTTAATTATAAATGACTAGTCAAATCAATAAACTAAATGAATGAAATAAAGAAAGAAGAAAAAAGTTGAGGTACTACTAGCCACTAGTAAGCAAGATACCTGATCTGATTGACATTAGGAAAGATCTGGCCAGACTTGAACCTAACCTCTGTGGTTTATATATGGTCTCAGTGCATCAGCAAAGATTCATGTGCTGGAATTTTGTTTCCAGTATAGTGATTTTGGAATGTGGTGGAACTATTAGGATGTGTGACCTACCAGGAAGTCATTGGGATCACTGCCCACAGAAAGTTTTAATGTTCATTCATACAGCAATCTAGTTAGTTCCCAAGAAAGCAAGCAGTTACTTAAATATGTAGTTTAGCTTCACACTCAACATTCAGACTGCTTTCTCTCTTCATGCCATTCTTTTCTATCATGGTACCACCTCGAATGTAGTGGCCTGATGCCCTTGCCAAGATGCTAGTTGCATAATATTTGAAGCCTCCTATCATCAGAATCTTGAGCCAAATAAACCTCTTTTCTTTATAAACCATCATAAGCATAATATGGTATAACAACAGAAAATGGACCAGTATCAAGGGTTACGCAGCATACACTGACAAGTCAGTCTTTGTTTCTATTCTACCTCCTTGCTTTCATCCACTGTCCTGGGAGTCTGATCAAATTTTTGATTTACATGGAAAATGATGAAAAGCAGGTCAAAAGGCAAAAAAAAAAAATGTCTCTCCTAAAGAAAGACACTGGGTAACTAGCAGGCTGAAAACACGGAGATACATTTGATGCCTCTCTCTTGCTAGAGATAGAAATAACACAGGACAACTGTGTGTGTGTGTGTGTGTGTATGTGTGTGTGTGTGTGTGTGTGTGTGTGTGTGTGTGTGTGTGTGTGTGTGTGTTCTAGATTGGTGTTATAGAACAATGAGCCCACCAGTAGAGACTAAAATAATATGTGAGGCAAACAAAGCTCAGGGATGTGAGCAGCATCCATTGATGAACTGTTTGCTGACTCACTTGCATTGAGAATCACCCTTACAGTGGCCTTTCGTGGCAGAACTAAAACTTCTTCCCTCCTGCATTTGGATTTTTCTGGTGTGAAAATTTGACATGAACTTTCAAATAGGTACAGTCTGAGGTAAGCTTTCTTGGTGATTATAGATCAGTTTTTACCCTTTGGGTTTCCAAACTAACAGATTAAACAAAATAAAATGTAAAATGACAAACTATATACAAAAGCATTAATTGCTAGTCTCTTCAGACTCATTAGGCCTAGTCTTAAAATGAAGACTCATTTGAAGAGTCTTCAAGGTACATTCTTTTGTTAGGCCCAGTGATGATGCAGGTAGCAGCACAGGCAGAGTACAGGACTGACCAACCTGAGACTTCCCCTCACCTGCCTTCACAATTCCCTGTGTTCTTCCTTCAGTGACTTTCAACTCCACAGCATGATAAACTTCGTACAAAATGAGAACTGTGTATTGGTAAGGACACGGGCAACTTAAGTATAAATGTCAAAAGTTGTTTGCTGATCTAGGTCTTTTTCTCCTTTTATTGAATAGAAGTAAAAATGTAAATATCTCAGAGTCACTTGGAGGAAAGAATTAGGTGCCTGATGCAATAATTGGTTATTATCTGTATCAGCAGCAGCATCTGGAAATAGACTTCTGGTAGCTTTCTCTAGTTAAAATCTTATTGCTTAGCAAAATTTCAACCACTGCCCATTTCTCTTAGTACAGGTTGAGTATCTCTTAGCCAAAATATTTGGAATTAGAAGTGTTTTGGTTTCCATTTGAGGTTTATTTTTTCTTCAGATTTTGTAATATTTGCATATACCTAATGAGATACCTTGAGGATAGGACCCACATTTAGACATGAAATTCATTTATGTTCCACATAAACTTTATACACATAGCCTGAAGGTAATTTTATGCAATATTTTTAGTGCACCTGCATTTTGACTGCAACCCATCACATGAGACCAGGTGCGGAATTTTGTTTCCAATTCTGGTGTCATGTCAAGGCGTAAAAATTTACAGATTTTTGAGTGCTTGGGGTTCAGAGTTTTGAGATAAGGATGTTCCATCTTGTATAAATAATATGAAGCCTAAATAGCCTGTGAGATCTTATGGAATCTGATTCCACTGGTCTCTCCAGTGTGAGCTCACAACGCACATCCACTCATTATTGCTGTTCTACTATTCAGTTGCTTTTCTATCCATTTGGGTGCCAGAGAGCCGTCAGAACTCCATGCTATATTCTATCCTTCACAGTAATGTACAGCATTCTGGATGAAGGCTGTTCTATCAGATCGCATTACTGATGGGAACAATCGTAAACAGCACTGTGTTAAGCAGGTGTGGTCATGGGGTGTGAATAATGGAGAACCATTATGTGTTAAGTGTTTGGTCCCTTAAACAATTCTTATATTTCAATATCAACTCCATGATGGTATTAGAAGTTAGGGAAATGAGAATGTGTGTGAAGTCCTCAGGAAAGGGAACAGAGGACACCAGAGTAAAGATCTTCCCCATAGCTGTGAGAAGATAGAAGCATCACCGTCAAACATTAAAGCAGGTTTTCACTAATACCAGTGATGAGGCACTTTGGAGACTTGGACTTCCTGAGGAACAGGATTAAGAGCAAGGAGTGCTGGATGAGCTAGTCTGTGATATTGCAGCAAGAGTCTTAACCAGATAAGACACATTTCACATCCAGTGCTGGAGGGCTCTTGTTAATACAGCAGAAAAGCTAGTGTGATCTGAGAGTCCACAGACCATCCTCTTTCTGACAATAAGTCCATCCTCATCTGTCCTCTATCCTATGCCTGCCCATCTCTTCCCTCTCCATTTACATAACTCCTTCAGATCTCAAAACTCAAGCATTTCTTCTTCAGGGAAATGTTTCTTAACTATGTTATTCTCTCCATCAAAGGCTCTCATCCTATCAAGTATCTCTCCTTCACATTTCTTGTCAAAGTAGCAATTTTACATTTATTTATTTGATGATTTTATTAATTTCTATCTCTCGCATCAGACTGTAAACTCCACCAGAGCACAGTACAGATTTTTCATGGATCATCTCATCCTTCGCATATACCATGGTCATGCTTATTGTCGGCACTAAACAAATGTGTGTTGTATGGAAAAATGAAATGAAAGGAAATGAACAGTCAATATGGGATGGATGTTTTTTGTCTAAGTATACCTATGTTACCACAATTAATTTGGCTGTAATATGAGTTAGTAACACAGAATAAGGCAGGATATTATGTCTTCTTTATGTCATTTGCCCTTGAAATATATTTAAAGTCAGATTCTCTGACTATGCCTGAGTGACCTCAGTTTAGTCCCTTTCATCTTGTGTACTGGGAGTGAACCTCAGCAGCCACAGCTCCCTCTCCAAAAGTTACTAAGAACCTAGAAGCATCTGCCTCTTTAATCTTGGGACAAGAACCTATCCCGCTCAGACACTGCAGCTGTTGTGTTGGTCATACTGCTTCCCTCCCCTGTTAATATGCTTGCCTTTACCTCTCCATGAGTCAGATTTACAGAACACAATGCCTTCTGCCAGCCTGGGTACAGCTCTGGGGCCCAGCAGTTGGATGAAGCTCATTATGGAAATCAGCTGAAGAGCAGATAAGGGTGGGGGGCAGTTTCCCAGCTCCTCACTGGAGACTCCCAGGCTGTGTTAATGGGAGCTCATTTGCAGCCTCCCTCGGTCACTCAACCCTCTTTATCTACTGCTGTGACTAATCTGCAGAGAGACAGGTTCACGTCTGCATGAAAGAGCTCTCAACAGAACTGGGAGCCGGGAGGTTGGTAAAGGAGGATGGGAATAGGAACAGCAGAGGCGTGCAGAGTCCTGGGATCCAGAGCCAGCTAGGCCCAGTTCACCCTAACACCCAAGAGCAGGCTTCGTTTTTGTCTTTCAGGATAGTACATTTTTGAACCATACAAAAGACAAAAAAAAATGATAATGACATTCAACTTGTCAGCCAACCAGGAGGAAAACACTTCATCGTTTATATGGTGTTTTTGTTCAAGCCTCCCAATATTTTGACTGAATAAATGCATCACTACTACCATTATTTGCCAGCTGAGGAAACAGCCTCAGGGAATAGAGTGACCTGCGCAGGTTATTATTAGTAAGTCTTTGTTTCAGTCCAACACAGTGCATTTTCTGCTTCACCAAAGCTGCATTAGTGGGAGCTATTAGAATAGCACTAATGAACTTCAACTTATCCTTAAGCTTCATGAACTTGCATGTGCCCATAGGGGCATGCGTCACACTGAGGAAATAAATTGAACATTCTTACAACCTTTGAGTGGATTGAAATCTTTTAGAAGCTTAAAAAATCTTTAAAAATTTTGAAAGCAAAAATCACTACTGCTACTGACTCTCTGAGGATATAGGTTGCTCACTGGGGTGATCCAGAGAAGTTCTTAGTTAAGGCACTTTCATCCACTCACCCATTTTTTTTCACAGAAGAAAGTTTTAGGCTGAATGTATATGTTTCTCTCCCTCCAAACTCCATGCCTACACATTCACAGCCACCATCCTCTGAAGGGTTCTACACAGAACCCGGTTCACAGCCTAGTCCTCTGGGGTAGGATACCCTTACTTCTTCTCTTAGCAAGAAAGCCCCTCCCACCACAGGCCACAGGAGATCATGAGCTACAATCAGACCTTGGAGCCCAGGCCTCCTCCTACAAGGTCAGGAGTACAGGATGGAAAGAAACAGAAGCTGTGATTGCTTCAATACTTATTATTCATTTCAACTACCTGGGCATTGTTTCATTCTTTTTTACTTTAAAAACCAATTGAACTAACTCTTATTTGTTTACTGAGTTGTGTTGGTGCCCATTGTACATGCCAAGTACTCTTTACTTTCCTCTAGGAAGATCACCAAGGAGGTTGAAAGACCTTTACCTTGTTCAGACACACAACTCCACTGAGCACTTGCACACATGGAATGGATGTCTCTCAGATGACTTAGTGTGCAAAAGTCAGTCCCTTCCTTTTAGAACGCAGTGTTGACCTTGGGTGAGACGGGCACAGGTCTGAATCCTGGCTCTTTTAGAATTCTTTGCAAAAGTTCCTTATCTGCACCTCTATCTTCCTATCTATAAAACAGAGATAGAAGTGATAGTCACTGCCTTGACAATCAGATAGTGTGATTTGCAGACCATAAAAATAATGCAGGCATGTGTTCAAATGCCACTACTGTCCTGCTTGAATCCGAATGAGGATGTCAACAAGGGCAAAGCTGGGTTTACAGGAGGATGCAAGACCTCATGGAGATCTCTGAGCAACCCCGGGTTTAAAATAATACAATTCCTTACTGGTTATAAAACCTTAACCAATCTCTCTGGTCTTCACTGTTGACACACTTAGAGGTGAAAATGATAATGCCTAGTGTATAAAAGTGGGGGCAGGATGAAGCCTATTCAAAGCGTATGTGCTTGGCATACAGTTACTATGCAGGATAAAGATAATAAATATTGTTAATGAGTTTGAAACTTAAACAAGGAGAATGGCATATCAGAAAGCTCATGGCATAGAAGCAGAAGGGCTGAAATGAGTGAACGTTCCCCGGCAGACTCCAGTGGCTGTCAGCCCCACTTCATCACTGTCCAAATAGCTTATCAGAAGCAGCTTAAAGAAGGAGATAGTTATCTCCATTATGGTGAGGAAGACATGGGGAGAGGGTCATACCATGGCAAAGAGTATGAGAGGCAGCTGCTTACCTCATTTTGACAGGAAGCTTCCAGCTATAACCCTCAAGGCCCTCCCTCCATCCTGTCACAAAGGATTCACAGCCTCCCAACAGTGGCACCGGCTGGGAAACAACTATTCAAACGCATAGGTCTCCAGGGGGATAGCTCACATTCAAAGCATAAGCCACATCATGTTACCCCCTCTGTATCCCTAGGAACTACAGTTGTTGGGCCATCTCCAGATGTTACACACAAGGTGACTCCAGGGGCCTCAAGCTCTGGCTTTCTTGCCCCTTTTCCTACCAGACAAGCCTGCCTGCCGTATCAAGACTGACTGCTCAGCTTCAAACTGAGGCTTCTAGATACAGCCAGTGCAGGGAGAATGGCTGTGTCTGTGTGGGTGAGTGGGCTGTGTGTCTGGCCCTGGGCTGGTTTAAATGCTTCTTACAGGGGCCTCTACAGCAGACTTCTACATTTCCCAGAATAATGTTGCTCATTATGATGCCGGCCGACTTTTCAAGCCAGCTCATTTTTCTTCCCTTTGTCTCAAATTCCAATACCCTGCCCTTTTCACAAAATTTCCAAGAGCAGTTCACAGTGCCCAGTTTGTGGGGGAGGGGATGGTAGAAATGTCCCCAGAGGGTGAACAGAATCTCAGCCTTAGTTTTAAAAGGGGGAAAAAATAGAAAGAAAGAGATTTGTCTGATAAATCTCCCCATTTTGAAATCAAATGTTGTTTAAAATTCAGGACAAATTCTCAGCTTTCTTGCTTGCAGATTGCACAGGAGCACAGGCAAGAGGGCGGAAGGAGCAGAGAGCTTCTTGGGAGGTGCCTTAGCATTCCCCGCTAATGGGTGACTGAATGCATACCTACTGTGTGCAAAACGCTTCTGTGACTGAATGCATACCTACTGTGTGCAAAAAACTTCTGGGATGGCCTGGCAACTGAAATAGATGTTCTCTCTTCCCTTAAGCTTAAAGTGTAGTGAAGATGAAAGCTCTGTCCAAGTCACCACCCACATTCATAATTATAATCTGCACACCTGTTTCACAGGGAAAGGCTGCGGGCGTGTGAATGCATGTAATGAGAACCTGACTGAGTTAGCCTCTGAAGAGACTCCCTAAGGAGGTGGCATTAGTTCCGGGGCTAAAGAATGACTAACAGAGTTCACTAAATAAGAGCACATGAGTGGCATTCTAGGATGAATGCAAAGTCCCTGGCAGTAGGGTGTCACCAATGTTTAAAGAGTTGGGAGAATGTTAGTATTCCTGGATCTCAAGAAAGCAAGGTTGGCTATGGTGAGAGCAAGGATAAACAGATAGGTGGAGGTCACGTTATCCTGTAGACCCATGATATGCCTATTGATCTTTGTATTTAGAACAAGAAGGAACCACTGAGTTTTAAACAGAAAGATGACATGCAAGGGTTTTATTTATAAAAGCTTTTCTGGCCATGCATGCAAGAATATGTCTCCAAGCAGACTAAGGTTCCAATGGAGATACTGATAATGGTGGGGAGACATGGCACACTCTAAATAGTAGTCTGAAAACATGTTAAGGAGAACTACAAAAGTAGGCACAAATTCTCCTCTGCCTTGTATCCATATGCACTGTTCATTCCCAGCCACACTAACAAGAGATTTTGGGCACAGGTTTGGTGACTTTTTGATATAACCTAGTGTCACCTGAGAAGAGGAAATATAAATTAAAAAATTTCCCAGACTTGCTTGGCATGTGGCCATGCCTGTGAGATAGTATATTGATGATTGACATAAGAGTGTCCTATGAATTGTGGGTAGTACCATGCCTGGGTTTATCTATGCTATGTAAGAAAGCTAGCAGACCATGAGTCAGGATGCAAGTGGCCAGTACATGTCTTTCCTACATGGCTCTTTTTTCCAGTTTCTTTCCTTGAGTTCCTACCTTGACTTACTGGAATGGTAGAATGTGGCATGGAATATAAGGAGAAATATGCCCTTTCCTGATGTGGGATATCTTCCTGTATATGTGTTGCTCTTATTTGTTGATGAATAAAGCTGTTTTGACCTATGTCAGGGCAGAATATAGCTAGGCTGGAAGAGATAGAGAGAGAGAGTAGGCAGAGTCAGGGAGACACCATGTAGCTGCCAAAGGAGAAATATGCCCAGAACCTTGCCCAGTAAGCCACAATATCTGGGCACAGATTATTAGAAATGTGTTAATTTGAGATATAAGAACTAGTCAATAAGAAGCCTGAGCTAACAGACCAAACAGCATTGTAATTAGTAAAGTTTCTGTGTGTTTTTTTATATTTCAGATAATCTTTTACTTTATTTTTAAGAAAGAAAACAATCTTTTTTTCATTTTATATACCAGTCCTAGTTCCTACTCCCTTCCCTCCTACCATTCCCTCCACCTGTTCCCTCACCCCACCTCCCAATCACTCCTCAGAGAGGGTAAGGCACATTGCTTTGGGGAAAGTCCAAGGCCCTGCCTACTATATCTAGACTGAGCAAGTATCCATATAAGAGAATAGGATCCCAAAAAGCCATTCCAAGCGGTAGGGATAAATCCTGGTGCCACTGCCAGTGGTCCCTCAGTCTGCCCCAGCCATACAACTGTCACCCACATTCAGAGGGACTAATTTGGTCCTACGCTGGTTCCTTCCCTGTCCATCTGGAGTCGGTGAGCCCCCAATAGCTCAGGTAAACTGTTTCAGTGGGTGTTCCCATCATGGTCTTGACCTCTTTGCTCATATTCTCACTCCTCCCACTCTTCAACTAGACTTTGAGAGCTCAGTCCAGTGTTCTGATGCAGATCTCTACCTCTGTTTCTATCAGTTGCTGGACAAAGGTTCTATGGTGACATTTAAGATATTCATCAATCTGACTACAGGGCAAGGACATTTCAGGCACCCTCTCCTCTATTGCTTAGGGTCTTAGTTGTGGTTATACTTTTGGGTTCCTGGGAAATTCTCTAGTGCCGAGATTCTTGCTAGCCCCATAATGGCTCCCTCAATCAAAAAAATCTCTTTCCTTGCTCTCATCTGTCTTTCCTTCATCTTAACCATCCTGCTCTTTCAAATTCTCCTCCCCCCTCCCCTTCTCCTCTCATCTTCCCCTTCTGCCCTCTCTTCTCCCCACTACCCCAATGCTCCCAATATTGTCAGGAGATCTTCTTTGTTTCCCCTTTCCAAGAGGATCTATATATGTTTTTCTTAGGGTTCACCTTGTTACTTAGCTTCTCTAGGGTCATAGACTATAGCTTTATTATCCTTTGCTTTACAGCTAGCATCCACTTATGAGTGAGTACATACAATGCTCATCTTTCTGGGTCCAGATTACCTCACTCAGGATTTTTTTTTCAAGTTCCATCTATTTGCATGCAAATTTCAAGATGTCATTGTTTTTTACTGATGAGTACTCCATTGTGTAAATGTACCACATTTTCTTTATCCATTCTTTGGTTGAGGGGCATCAAGAGTGTTTCCAGTTTCTGGCTATTACAAATACTGCTGCTATGAATATAGTTGAACAAATGTCCTTATAATATGATTGAGCATCATTTGGGTACATGTCCAAGACTGGTATTGCTGGGTCCTGAGTTAGGTTGATTCCCAATTTTCTGAGAAATCACCATACTGATTTCCAGAGTGATTGTACAAGTTTGCATTTCCACCAGCATTTAAGCAGTGTTTACTCCACATCCTCTCCAGCATAGGTTATCATTAGTGTTTTTAATTAAGATCAAATTCTGACTGGTATTAGATGGTATTTCAGAGTCATCTCAATTTGCCTTTCCCTGATGGCTAAGGATGCTAAACACTTCCTAAAGTGTCTTTTGGTTATTTGAGATTCTTCTGTTGTGAATCTCTGTTTAGTTTTGTACCCCATTTTTTAATTGAATTATTTGGAATTTTGATGTATAATTTCTTGAGTTCTTTATATGTTTAGGAGATAAGTCCTCTGTCTGATGTGGGTTTGGTGAGATCTTTTCTCATTCAGTAGACTGCCTCTTTCTTATTGACTGTGTCCTTTGCTTTACAGAAGTTTCTCAGTTTCAGGAGGTCCCATTTATTTATTATTGCTCTCAATGTCTGAGCTATTGCTGTTATATTTAGGAAATGTTTCTGTGCCAATGCATTGAAGGCTACTTCCCACTTTCTCTTCTATTCGGTTCAGTATAGTCGGATTTATATTGAGGTCTTTAATCCTTAGGATAGGACTTGAGTTTTATACATGGGAATAGATATAGATCTATTTACATTTTTCTACATGTTGATATCCAGTTATGCCAGCACCATTTGTTGAAGATGCTTTCTTTTTCCATTGTATAATTTTAGCTTCTTTGTCAAAAATTAGGTACTCTTAAGTGTGTGGATTAATATCCAGGTCTTCAATCTGATTCCATTGGTCAGTCTGTCTCTTTTTATGCTAGTACCAAGCTGTTTTCATTACTGTAGCTCTATCATAGAGCTTGATGTCAAGGATGGTGGTGCCTCTGAAAGTTCCTTTATTGTACAGGATTGTTTCCGCTATCCTGGAGTTTTTATTCTTTCATATGAAATTTTTATTGTTCATTTAGGTTTGAGTTAGGATTTTGATGGAGATTGCATTGAATCTATAGATTGCTTTTGATAGGATTGCCAAATTTGTTATGTTGATCCTATCTATCCAAGAGCATGGGAGATCTCTCTAGTATCTTTTTCAGTTTGTTTCTTTAAAGTCTTAAGGTTCTTATCTAACAGGTCTTTCCCTTCTTTGGTTAGTGTTACCCCAAGATATTTTATGTTATTTTTGGCTATTGTGAAGGGTGATATTTCTCTTATTTCTTTCTCAGCTTCTTTATCATTTGTATATAGGAGGGATGTGGATTTTTTTGAGTTGATCTTGTTTCCTGCAACATTACTGAAGGTGTTTATCAACTGTAGGAGTTCCCTCATAGAGTTTTTGGGTTCACTTATATATACTATCATATCATCTGCAAATAATGAAAGTTTGACTTCTTCCTTTCCAATTTGAATCTCCTTGACCTTCTTTTGTTGTCTTATTACTCTAGCCAGAACTTCAAGAACAATGTTGACTAGATATGAAGAGAGCAGGCAGCTTTTTCTTGTCACTGATTTTAGTGGATTTGCTTTGAGTTTCTCTCCATTTAATCTCATGGTGGCTGTCAGCTCATTGTATATTGCTATTATTATGTTTAGATATGTTCCTTGTATCCCTGATCTCTCCAAGACCTTTATCATGAAACGATCTTGGATTTTGTCGAATTTTTTTTCAGCATCTAATGAGATGATCATATGATTTTATTTCTTTCAGTTTATTTATATGTTGGATTACACTGGTAGATTTTTGTATGTTGAACCATCCCTGCATCTCTGAGATAAAATCAACTTGATATGGTAGATGATTTTCTTGATGTGTTTTTGGATTTGGTTTGCCAGTCTTTTATTGACTATTTTTGCGTCTATGTTCATGAGTGAGATTGGTCTTTAATTCTCTTTCTTGGTTGTGTCTTTGTGCCATTTTGGTATCAGGGAAACTGTAGCCTTATAAAAAGAGTTTGGCAATGTTCCTTCTGTTTCTATTATGTGGAACACTTTGAGAAGCATAGGTATTAGTTCCTCTTGGAAGTTCTAGTAGAATTCCACACTGAAACCACCTGACCATAGGTTTCTTGGGTTGGGAGGATTTTGATGACTGCACCTGTTTACTTGTTTCTATTTACATTGTTCACCTGGTTTTGATTTAATTTTGGTATGTGGTACCTATCCAGAAAATTGTCTATTTCTTCTAAGTTTTTCAGTTTTGTGGAGTACAGGTTTTTGTAATATGACCTAATGATTTTCTGGATTTCCTTGATGTTTATTGTTATGTCCCCTTTTTCATTTCTGATTTTGTTCATTTGGATATTCTCTCTCTGTGTATGTCTTTTGACTAGTTTGGATAAGAGTGAGTCTTGTTGCTTTTTTCAAAGAACCAGCTCTTTGTGTCATTGATTCTTTGTGTTGTTTTATTTCTATTTTATTGAGTTCAGCCCTCAACTTGATGGTTTCCTGTTGTCTACTCCTCCTGGGTGAGTTTGTTTCTTTTTGTTCTAGAGCTTTCAAGTATGCTGTTAAGTCACTAGTGTAAGATGTCTCCACTTTCTTTATGTATGCACTTATATATGTATTCCTCTTAGCACTGCTTTCATAGTGTCCCATAGGTATATTGTGCCTTGATTTTCGTTGAATTCCAGGAAGTCTTTAATTTATTTCTTTATTTCTTCTTTGACCCATGGGTGGTTCAATTGAGCACTGTTCAATTTCCATAAGTTTGTAGGCTTTCTGCAATTAGTGTTGTTGTTAAATTATAACTTTAAACCATGGTGATCTGATAAGATACAGGGGGATATTCCAATTTTTTTGTATCTGTTGAGGTTTTCTTTGTTATCAAGTATGTGATCAATTTAAGAGAAGGTTCCATGAGGTGCTGAGAAGGTATATTCTATTGTGTTTGGGTTGTATGTTTTGTTGATGCCTATTAAATCCATTTGATTGGAGTCATGACATCTGTTAGTTCTGTTATTTCTCTGTTAAGTTTCTATCTGATTGACCCATCCATTGTGAAGAGAGGGATGTTGAAGTCTCCTACTATTAGTGTGTGGGGTTTGATGTGTGATTTAAGCTTTAGTAATATTTCTTTTACATATGTGGGTGCTCTTGTATTTGGGGCAGAGATGTTCAGGATTGAGACTTCATCTTCATGAATGTTCATGCTATGAGTATAAAGTGTTTTTCTCCATATCTTCTGATTGATTTTAGTTTGAAATCTATTTTGTTACATATGAGAATAGCTTACCCGCCTGTTCCTTAGGTCCATTTAATTGGAAAATCTCTTCCCAACACTTTACTCTGAGGCAATGTCTGCGTTTGAGATTGAGGTGTGTTTCTTGTATACAGCAGAAAGATGGATCCTACTTTTGTACCCATTCTATTAGCCTGTGTCTTTTTATAGGTGAATTGAGTCCATTCGTTTTAAGAGATATTAATGACCAGTGATTGTTAATTCTTGTTATTTTTCAGTGGTAGTGTTTGTGTATTTCCCTTCTTTGGGATTTGCTGGTATGATGCTATCAGTTGCCTATGTTTTGTGGGTGCAGTTAGCTTCTTTGTGTTGGAAATTTTCTTCTAGTACTCTCTGTAGGGCTGGATTTGTGGATAGGTATTTTTTAAATCTGGTTTTGTAATGGAATATCTTGTTTTCTCCATCGATGGTGATTGAAAGCTGTGTATAGTAGCCTGGGCTTACATCCATGATCTCTTAGTGTCTGCAGCACATTTGTCCAGATCCTTCTGGCTTTCATGGTTTCCATGAGAAGTCTGGTATAATTCTGATAGGTCTGTCTTTGTATTTTATGTGACATTTTACCTTTGCAGCTCTATATATTTTTCTTTATTCTGTATGTTTTGGGTTTTGATTATTATATGGTGAGGGGAGGCTTTTGTTGTTGTTGGTGGTGGTGGTCTAGTCTATTTGGTATTCCGTAAGCTTTTTGTACCTTCATAGTGATATCCTTCTTTAGGTTGGGAAAGTTTTCTTCTATGGTTTTGCCTAATATATTTTCTGTGCCTTTGAGTTGGATTTCTTCTCCTTCTATCCTTATTATTGCTAGGTTTGGTCTTTTCATCGTGTTCCAGATTTCCTGGATGTTTTGTGTTAAGTATTTGTTGGATTTAACATTTTCTTTGCTCAAATGAGTCTATTTTCTCTATAGTATCTTTAACACCAGAAATTCTCTCTTTCATGTCTTGTATTCTGTTGGTTATGCTTGCCTCTCTAATTCCCATTCATTTACCCAGATTTTCCATATTCAGAATTCCCTGGGTTTGTGTTTTCTTTATTGCCTCTATTTTAGTCATCAAGTCTTGAACTGTTTGAACTGTTTGCTTCACCTGTTTTATTGTTTTACTTCAGTGTCTTGGGTTTCTTTGAGAGATTTATTGGTTTTTCCAGTCTTTTGTTTGTCTTTTCCTCCATTTCTTTAAGGGAATTTTTCATTTCCTCTTTAAAGGTCTCCATTATACTCATAAAATTATGTTTAAATCATTTTCTTTTGCGTCTTCTGGGTTAGGATGATCAAATCTTCCTCTTATATGACCACTGGGTTAGGGTGTTACCATGTTGCTTTTTAGGTTGTTGAATGAACTCTTGCATTGGCACCTTCCCATCTATTTCTCCAATTGGTGCCAGCAGTGTCTTTGCCTCTTGGTCAAATCCTTGCAGTGGCTGTCTGTGTCTCTGAGAACTGCTCATAATCTTCTCTCTAATGTCACTGTCTGTTTCTCAGAGAGTCACTGACATCTCTCTTGGCTATCTTGTTCTGCTCTCTTGGTTCGTTCTCTTGGTTTGTTCTCTAGGTCCATTCTGTGCAGTCAAAGCTTTGCTTCAGAGTTCTTCTCTTGGTCTTCTCTGTCTAGTTGTAGCCTGTGGTTCAACATTCCTCTCTTGGTCCTCTCTCTTGGTCCTTTTTGTGTAGTTGAAGCTTGTGTTTCTGAGTTCCTCTGAGTTTGTAGAGGATAGGAGGGTTTGGAAATAGAGTGGAACTTGTAGTTTGCAGGATTTGATCACTGGCTTGGGGGTGTTGGAGAATCCTACCTGCAGAAAGCTTGCCTGCTGGCTGGCTAGAGAAGCTGAGGCAGATGGGGGAGGGCCCAGAGTTTACCTTCCCTCCCCCACGGTATGGAGGGCCTAGAGAGTGGTATGCCCTGAGTGGGTGGTCACTCACCTCTTGATTTCCTGTGTGTATTTGCAGCCTGTGTTTCAGAGTTCCTCTGAGGTTGTGGGGGGGGATAGGAAGGTTTTGGGGTGGAGTGGGACTTGTAGCTTACAGGGTCCGATCAGTGGAATGGGGGTGTTGAAACAGACTACCTGCAGCAGTTTCTGTGTGATTATTTGGGTCCAAGCAGCTGGGAAACAGATGAGCATTCTCCTTTTACAAAATGGCACCCATCATGGGACAACTACATCCACATAAAACCTGAGAAAGCTTGGGAAGGAATTCTAGACACAAAAGTACAGAATTATGCATGGTTTCTTGGTAGCAGTATTTTCTCGGATGGGCTCTATTTTCTAGAGGCAAGCAAAAACACTTTTCCTTAAAGAAAGGCTTCCTGACTCAGTATGAGCAGCAGAAACTGGTGGCTCCTTTAAAAGCCAGCCTCCTGGTTCAAGCTGGTCCTGTTAAGGATGACGTAAGTGGGGTCCGTGAGCAGCGTGTTTCAAATTGTTTAATGGTGACATAAATCCCATTGCATGCCTAGAGCTGGGGCAGTGAAGACAACATGCAGAGGCGGGGAACATACTTTAGCCATGTTGGATTAGATGGAGCAAACAGGCAGGGCCATGGAGTTGGTCTTAGCCTTCCCACTTAGCATTTTTTAAAAAGGTGTTCTTGATCAGAAAATTATTACAGATATGCAATAAAGAGAGATTCAGACAGAAATAAACCTCTAAACAGGTCACAGTATGCTTTAAAAATGTACATAGGCTTGGGAGAGAGGAAAAAGTGTATAGACAAGAGTAAAGACAGTCATAGGTTAAAGGAGTAAAGATAATAAAATAAATATTAAAAAGTAATAGAGTAAAGAAAAATAAGCCCTGTAAAGATGGAAAATACAAAGAAAATCTGGATTATATATATTATCGTGTTTTCTTGGATTTTTTTGACTGCAGAGAGACATTTGATACTGGGAACTGCTAAGCTAAACCAACATAAAGGTATCTTGACTTCAAAATTTTGGTCTAAGGATGTATGGCTTTGGAAAAGATGTTCTGTTTTTATTTCTACAGAGGATGGGAACCTGTGGATTCCTTCCAGACTTATATGGTTTAATGGAATAAGACTCCCCAAAAGGTCTCTGTGAACCCTAAAAATACTTTGCCCAACAAATAGCAGGAAGTAGTTTGAAGAAAACTATACCTAAATTCCCCCAAATATTGTTTATAAATGTTTGCTTTCATTTAAAGGTGGATATAATAGAGAGATGAATACTTTGCATTAGTATGGACTTTGAACGATTGATATAAATTTAAAGTCAATTTGCTACATTGTGTATTTCTGCTCTTGTTTAAGGTATTATGTTTGTCCAGCTCATTTAAAAATGCAATGTATAATTAAAAATTACAAATTAATAGTAATTTATAATAGTAAAACTAGTAATCATGTTAGTTATGTTTTATAGATATATTTCAGTAAGATAGATAATCTTTAACACTTCAAAGACTATGGAATATGACATTTAAAATGTTTTAAGAACTTAGATTTTTCATGACAATGAGAAACATCTCCTGGTAGTACCAATCTACTTCAAGAGAATGAGTCTCTTCGATAAGAGACTCCTTATGGAGTTTGTTAGCCATTTGGGCAAGAAACTGCTCTTGCCTGGAATGCTTGATGGTATGCTATTTGAACTGGACATGCAGGACCCACAGAAAAATGACTGCTAAACTTTCTAAAAGACGGGATGATCCTTTGGGTTTCCTGCTTCATGAATGAATCTGTCAGACATTGTGCAGGACACAGAAGAAAACAACTGATGAGCTTTACCAGTACAAAGCAAAACAGATCTTCAAATTTCCTCCTTCACAAAAATGTCTACCAGAAACTAAGGGTCTTTAGGCTGAAGACAGATACCCCAATGGTACAGAAAAACTTCAGGTGACTATCTAGGCAGCAAGATGGCTCTGTCAATTCTAGAGTTTTGGAAGTTGCTTACAATGTACTTCCTGTTTACTTAGGTAATATTATATCCTTCTGGGGTCTTTGAAGAGTTGAAGACAGACAATTGGAGTTATAGTTTTCTTTAGTTATGATAAAAGTTAAATTAGATATAAAACTTTAGACTCACAAATAAATATTATAACTGTAATTCTTGCTTGATACATGTTCTGTTATTAAAATATGCAATTTTACTATGTTAAAGTTAAAACCTTCCTTTTTAATTAGACAGAAAAGGGAAGATGATGTGGCATGAACTTCTATATATGTTTTGCTCTTACTGGTTAATGAATAAAGCTTCTTTGGCCTATGACAGGGCAGAATATAGCCAGGCTGAAAGAGATATATAGAGAGAGTAAGCGGAGTCAAGGAGACACCATGTAGTGGCCTGACGAAGGTGAAAGATGCTCAGAATTTTGCCCAGTAAGACTCAGCCTCATGGGGCTACACAGATTAATAGAAATAGGTTAATTTAAGATATAAGAGATATCCAGAAAGAAACCTGAGCTAATAGGCCAAACATTGTTCTAATTAATATAGTTTCTGTGTGATTATTTGGGTCTGGGCAGCCAGAAAACAAATGAGCACTCTCCTTTCACACTTTCCTCCTCTAAGACCCTTTTATTCATGTTGTTTATCATAATAACAAAATAGTAAGAATAGCTGGGAAACAAGTTTGGCTGATAAAACAGTAACAAGCATTGTTCAATCAGATTTGAGCATCTCCTGTGCACTGGGTCTTGATCTTCTTCCTGTTCTAACACTGGGGGGTGACCATGTGAAGAAGCCAAGCTACTAGGTATAAAGATACTTATCATAACTACTCCTCAGCCAGTATCCTGAAAACTGCTGGAGAGGCATGATAGCTTCCTAGATCCATGAACCATGAGCTGACTAGAGATGCACAAATGAGTGCAGTGAAGAGCCAAAACTAGAGCTATCCAGTCACTCACACAGGACTGTGACTTAAACACATGGGCGTCATTTTAAGACATTGCATAGTAGATCTGTTTTAGCTAATGTTTTCAACTTTGTCAGCTTTCTCTCGATGGATATTCAGTGACTGCTGGGTGATAGTACCAGGCAAATAGAAAATGTCCAGTGAAAATGGGTTGAACATTGAATAGACAAGTGATTGAATGGAATATTGTGTTCCTGTTCACCCAGGGTCAGCTCTCACCAGACACTCCACATTGCAGACAACAAAGATGAGGTTGAGTTTGATGACATAACATGCTCCAGGCAGCATATCTAGTAAGTATAAAAGCTAAGACTAAACCTGGAAATTCCTATTCTCCTATTCTGAGGTACTAACCAGCATTCAAGGTTCCCCCAAAGTACCGTCAATAGCATTGGTGCTCAGAGCATTGTTGCTTCTGACCAAAGTTGTTGTAAAACTCCAGAATAAAGAATAGTTTTCCTGGGAAAAAAACAACCTTTCAGATCCCTAGAGAGGTCCGAATGAATATATGAGCCTGATATACAAGCATAGCACATTTCCAAGCTGGCTTTATGAGGGGAAGTGCTAAGATTCTATGATTTGAAGGTGGTAAAAGGTAACGACAAGGTATTAAAGTTTGTGGGGGAGTGACTGCTTCCTATCCTCTCTGGAACAGGAATGAAAAAGGGTGTAAACAAATGATAAATACCTAAGCAAGGGAGTATTGGGAGGGGGAGACTAGGCCTACAAAAGAACACTATTTCTCATCCGGGCTACATCACCAGACTACTGTATAACTGAAGCAAGACCCATGAACTGCTCTACACCCACGTTCCCTATGACTATAAAGACACAAAATTTATTATCCATAATGTGGCATTTTGATAAATAAACAAGATATTTTGAATAATTATACTAGGGCTACTTTGTCCTGGACACCTGTGCTGGTTAGTTTATGATAACTTGACCTAAGTTATAGTTATCTGAAAAGAAGGAACTACAATTGAGGAACTATTTCCATAAGACAAGCCTATTGACCAGCCCATGGGTCATTTTCTTGACTAATGATTGATGTGAGAGGTCCCAATCTATAGTGGGTAGTGTCACACCTGGAAGGTTGTCCTGGTGTGTATTAGAAAGCAGGCTGAGCAGACCATGAGGAACAAGCCAGAAAACAACATTCCTCCATGTCTCTGCTTCAGTACCTGCCTCAGGTTCCTGCCATGATGTCTTTAGATGATGAACTGTGATATAGAACGGTAAGTTGAAACAAATCCTTTCCTCTCTAAGTTTCTTTTGGTCACAGTGTTTTAATGTAGTAATAGAACTGTCAGACACACGAACCCTATCTATTAGCAAATGGCAAAACTTGCAGGAGTCTACATTAAGAGCCTTTTCAACTCTGCTTCTGATGCTAAATGATGTAATCCAACACTGAAAACTACCCCTCCTCAGATGGTTGAGCCTGAGGGTGATGGGACCGTATGAAAACATATACAGGAAAGTCCATGACTCAAGAAGAAAGATGAGCTGTATTTCTTTTTTTTTTTTTTTTTGGTTTGTGTGTTTATATGTATGTATGCATGTATATGCATGATTGTTTGTGGACTGGTGTGTTGAGGTGTGTGCATGTAGACATTTGTGTATATGCACATAGAGGCCAGAGAACAAACTTAATTGTTGCTCTTCAAACATTTCCCACCTTTTCTTTGAAAAGGGCTCTATTATTGTCTAAGCTTAGCTATGCTAGGCTGTCTTGCCAGTAAGCTCCAAAAAACTGCCTCTGTCTTCCTGGTGCTGGGATTACAAGCCCACGCAGCTGTGTCTGGCATTTTGCATGAGTTATGAAAATAGAACTCTGTTTAGAGTGCTTACAAAGTAAAGCACTTTTCAGACTGAGCTATGACCCCAGCCCTAGGCTGTATCTTTTCTGAAAACAAAACAAAAAAAGAAAACAAAACTGTAAGAAATAAAATTAAGAGAGGACCATGTATGCCCAAGAACTCATGTGACTGCAGGATTACTGCCTTCCATCGTGCAAACAGAACGAAACAAAAACTGACACTTCTAAACCAAAAACAGGCATTCATTGCCTCATTCTTTCATTGTCCCAAATCTGAAGTGTCTCGCTCAGACCTCACAGGTTTTGATGCCTTGAGTCTTTCTTCCAGACTATTCTTGGCCCTCTGGTCTATCAAACACGACTCAGATCTGAATCTCAAGCTATCCTTGTTGGCAGCCAGTACAGCCCAAGTTGATGAAATAATGACTCATCTGTCTGCTTGGCTCTTAGGATCTTGTTACAGGGGAAATCCTGGAAAGAAGTATTTCCAATACCTACCATCTGCTGGATTTGAAAATCAGATGGCTGCTGAGCAGTCTGTGGTTCTAAATGACAACTGATCATCAAGCCAGTCTGGAATTCAGTCACCTTAAAGATATCTCACTTATGCAATTTCTCTTCTTTGACTATGGTACAAGAAGCCCCCAGAACATGGGCACCTTGAAGAGCTGTCATTGAGGCTACATCTCTTCCTTGACTATGGTATCAAAAGGTCCCAGAACTTGGTCAACTTGAAGATTTTTGTTGAGGCTATTTTTCTTCCTTGACTACGGCACAAGAAACCACCAACACTTGGTTACTTTGAAGATCTCTTGTTGAGGTTATTACTCTTCCTGGACTATGGTACAGGCCCCTGAACTTAGCACTAACTCAGAAGAATAGAGAGCTCTCAACCAGAAACACTTCATCTCTTGCGGTGCTTCTGCTTCAGAATTTGATAGAATCATTCTTTACTATAGCTGCATTTTTACCCCACATCAGAGATGATTAAAGACAAGAGAACATTTTCCTATGAGAAATGGGGCTTTTTACTCAAGCAAACAGAAATCTGAAGGGTGATTTGATTACAGTAGTAACTTAGTCTGGCGAATGGAGCAATGAATTTTAAGTCAGGGCTTTGGATTCCTGAGATGCAGTTTCAGGTATCAAGTGTCTCTGAGTCTCCCTCATAATCCATCTCACTAGACATCTGGGTGACTCAATAGGATAATGGGCATGAAGTGCTCAGAAAACTCCAAAGTGCCCGTTTATATGTAAATGATGCTGGTCTTTCAGACTGTGAAGTGTGTTTAAAGAGTAGGGCACCACTGATCAATTATTCCCTTTGCTCATACAGGATTGACAGGGCTCCTAAATTCCACATTCTGTGTACCCTGACAGCTTAGATTGCATTTCTTTACAAGATGTAATAATCCTACAGCAATTCTGCCTCTGTGAAAAGTAGTACTAGTTCCCTTGAGAATGGGTGCTGGTGAAGGCTCAAACATCAGTCGGGGCTCTGCCATGGAGAAGGGAACCGTGGAAAGAAGGGAAAGCTCATGTGACATGAGTCATGAAAATATTTAGGAGATGGATGTTCTCTTTTATTTAACTAAAGAAGGAATAATGATTAACTTGTCCCTATTGTTCCCCAGGGGTAGAATCTGTGCTCAGTTTATATGTTGTTTGATTAGTAAAACTTTAGGCAGAGAAGGTGTTCCAATGAGTAAAACACTTGCTATGCATGCAAGAGGAACCAAATTTGAATTCCCAGTATCCCACATCTGTAACCCCAGCCCTATAAGGCAGAGACAGATGGATCCTAAGGATTGGTTGGTCATCTACTCTGTCCAAAACAGTGACCACCATAGACAGTGAAAGACACTCCCTCAATGGGGAAATGATTGAAAATGGCAGGTGCAGCCCTGATGCATGTGCTCATATACCACACAAATGTAGACACATACACAAACACAAAGATAAAGATGCTTCATTAGCTAAAAGCCACCCTAACTGCATGATAAATATTTTAATTATGTCATGCTTATGAAGGTATCCCCACTTCTTTTTAAAAATTAAAAATAAGAATATTGTGTGTGTGGCATGTGAGGGGCACTAGCTACAGTATATATGTTGAGGTCAGAGGGCACGTTTGTTTGTCTGGTCCTCTCCTTCCACTTTTACATGAGTTCCAAGGATCAAATTCAGGTTTATCACCAGGTTCTCAATTGAGCATCTCCAACATCTAACAGACATGTCTAACCCCACACCGCTAAGAAAGACCACTGGCATTTTCCCTGGCTTTAAAACTGATCAGCAGAGAATTTCCAGAGCCTGTAGTCTCTCCTCTCATTCCTTTTTCTGAGTGCACAGATGAGGGCTGCAACCGTCCCCAGCAAGGGCAATAAATTGTCACTGTTTGGTTGCTGCCTTTGGGCAAGAATGCTCCATGGAGTTATTGTGAGTGGTGTAGGCTTGCAAGAAGAAGTTATGGTCTCCCTGCAGAAGTCAGGAAATGTATCACTTTCTCACCATCTGCCTTTGATCAATTCTTTCATTTCTTCCTCTTCTACTTCTGGCTGTATGCTTTTGGTCAAATCACCTAATTTGTCAAAATCAAACTACCTTAGAATGGCTAGAGGGCTATGAGGACAAACGAGATGGTGCTTGAGAGGTGACTTGCTTCATGCCTGCCACATGTGTGGAGTGGTTGTTATGGTTTCCTCCATCTGTTGCTGATGGCAGGGACATAAAGGGATTAAGCTAAAATGCATATAAAAACACTTCATTTTCTGCCTGCACCCAGAGAGTTTTCTGAGATTTGGAGCTACTATTAGTAGAAATGAAGCATGTACATTACAAAATGATAACAAGAACTGTATGACACAGGATACAAGGATGCTCAAATGACCTCAAAGGAGAGGCCTGAAGAGACCTTCATCCAGAGAAGGGGGTCAATTTCTCTCACCTCTCTGCTAAGCAGCGACTCACACCACCTCATCCAGTCTCTAAGATCAGGACCAACACATGAGACAGGGAGTTAAATGTTTAGCAAGCACCCCAAGATTTATTCATGAAAAATAACTGCAAAACTCTAGAGTGAGTGCCTTCCAGGGTGAGACTTACCCCCATGTGACTATGACCATAGCTATGGAGAAAGTAAGAAAATGGAAAACATTACCCCAAAAAATTAGATTGCTAGGACAGGCTACTTTTTGTTCTGGGAGATTCTAATTTTTTGTACTTTTGAGGTTATAATCCCCTAGGGTGGGGGAAACTAAACATACCAGGCTGAACCATAGGAACTTGCTAATATTATGCTAGCTTTCATTGATGTATGTACATACACAGATAAAAGCATCTGATGCGCATGCATACACAAGACCTAGAATCATTGCCATAACAGTGTGGTCCACCAGTTCCTGAAACTCAGGTTAGCACAGTGAGAGGGCAGTGTATTTATCAACAAAGGTACACTTTAGAATGGAGATTTCTAAATCTTTGGATTGCGCAGTAATTTAAACACAAGGCTTGTTGTGACAAAATGCAGCATAATATATCAAAGTAAGTGGGAGAATTCTGTAAATGAAAGAGAAGCTGGAAACTCAGAGAAAACCCAGGAGAAGGCAGGCTGCAGCTCTCAGAAGGGAGCAGGACAGAAAGGGTCTTCAGGAAGCATGGTGACCTGGGGAACAATAGCATTCTTACCCATCTCTGTAAGGATCCCATGCATCACTAAAGCTTGCCATGCCTTCCCTGGTATTTCCATCTGGCACCAGAGTGGTGAAATGTGAACTGGGGTCCATTGCATCCCCCTAATCTAAAAGGAGCCAGGAGTAGTTTACAACAAATCATGGGGTCAAGGTGAACCACAGACGTTGTATTATTGGCAGAAATTAATCATGAAGCATGATGGTCAAGGAACTGGAGATATATGGAGAAAGTTCCACCAAAAGGAAGAACTCAAACTCAAGTTCAGTGTAAACAAAGAACAAGAGAATGGGCTACAGGCCTGTGTTGGTTGTGATGATAGCAACAGCAAACCCAATCTTATTCAAAGCACTTGATAAATTCAAATTTATACATACCACGTAATATCCTCTTAAAGTCCACATACTGGGATTAAGCTGCACCTCATGTAAAACTAAACAGGGTTACTATCCTGGTTACACTAGTATACAGGACCATAAGATGAACTGCTGCTATACTGTCTCTGCTGTCTTCATCTTTTCAGTCAGAGGAACAAGTATGAATAGAGCTGTAGGAATAGCTGGTTTTATATGATATACAAAAGCGAAAGAGAATCACATTGCTTATTAATTTTCTGAACATTACTTTTTCTTTTGATGCTTACAATGTTGTCATTGATAATGCAACAATATAAGAGCTTCTTTTAAAAGATGACTGCTGGCAAAGAATGACCGACCGCATCTGTATGTATTGTATGGGTCTTCTTTCCTACCTGTCTCTTAAGGCTGTGTATCTCTAAAGGATGTGTGTATATGTGTGTGCTGTGCCTTATAAGTATACTATTGTGGTGCGCATTTTGGCAGAGCTGTGTATGTGTGTACATGTATTATTGGGGCATGTATATTATTTATTTTCTCCCTGATGTGACAGGATACATGACAACTTAAGGGATGAGGCATTTATTCTGGCTCATGGTTTCAGGTGATATTAGTCTATTTTGCCATGGAAGGCATACTGGAACACCTTAGTCTGTGAAAAGAGGAAACTCGCAGAATGGCTTCTCTTATACCAATGGAAGAAGAAGCAGAAAAAAGGACCATAAATGGGGATAGTCTATAATATCCATCCCTAATAGTCCTTTATCTGACAATTAGTTTCTGCATCTAAAACGTTCTACTCCATGACCTCCCAAAACAGCGCCACCAGCTGGAGGCTAAGAGTTCAAGCACAGGAGCCCATGAGAAACATTTCACATTCAGACCATAACATCGTGCATCTACAAGTATGCATCACTAAATATCATGTCTGATTGTATGTTGTGGTTTATGGTTATTTGTGCAGAGGGAATGTATATAGGTAATATATATGTGAGTGAACTATATGGGTGTCATGTGGGTAACATACATGCCCAGCTATTGCATGAACTGGCTATGCCAGATGTTTTCCAAGTGTCTTTGATGTATGTGTGTCTCAGGTTGAAAGTTGGGTGTTTTTATGGATTTCTAGTGTGTTTAGGAAGAATGTATATCATATTATGCAGCCTATGTCCTGTATGTTAGAATACAATATTTTGGGGTATGCTCTATATTTCTGTTGTTTGTAGGTTGCAGGCTGTGACAGCATGTATAGCCTATGTCTCTGAGTGTCTTTGTTACAGTTATGCATGTGTATGTGTGTGCTTGTGGGCGGAGGGGGAGAGGGTGAACATGTGTATGACTGTCAGGAATCTATCAAGTCTCTGCCTCAGAGTGAATTACACCCTCTATTCTCCGGCACTCTCCCAGACTAAGCCTGTCTTGGTGTTGGCATCAGGTAGTTATTAGGTGGTCAGACATTTTTATCTCCTCAAAATATCCTATTGCTCATATCCAGCTCAGTAATCACAGGAATGGGTCTCAGCGATGTCATTTTATGCCGCAGCCGCCACAGACCAGGAGAGCTCATGTCCCTGTTACCTATTAGTCACTGAAAATAAAGACTCAAACAAAATAGCTGCTGTTTGAGCTAAGGTTAACTATTTGTAGTTCAGTTAGAGATTCTCTTTATTGGAGCTGAAAATATCACACAGGTCATGGTTGGAACACAAGAACTTAAGAGCTTCAAAATACCTGGACATCTCAGCTTCCAAATACCAAAAAACACAGCAATTGGCCCATCCACCTACCGGGGCACTGTTGGCATTGCTGAGGAGTGGTGAGCAGACGCTGCAACAGTCTACACAATGCGAGGTCTTACTCTTCCCAACCCCACCTACTTGGTGCTGAGGCTTGACATGGCTATAATCAATCATTATGATTGTAACATATCCCCACTTCTCCTAATTTTTAATAAAGGGGAAAATAATACTTTTATGGGCTAAACAAATCGTTACATTATTTGGAACTTAAATGACAGCTTTTAGGAGTTATCCTTCTTGTCTCTGCCCTTCTTAATCCAATAAAATGGAGATAGCCTCTTAGAACTTGAAGTAGTAACATCTACCTAGGTGAAGTGGGTTCAATTAGTCCAGCGAACACACTTGAAAGCATACCAAGTAAGGGTATAGCAAATGAGCATTCAAAAGATTGAGGTCACTTCATTGCATCAAGAGGAGAGCAATGACAACAGAAGTAACTTTGGCTATGTGCCAGACAGGGTGTGAACTGGTGTCAGGTGTTTATCATTATCATTATCATCTTTCGGAAGTGGAAATTCAGAGGAGTTGAGTGGGGTTTTCTTTTGAGGGGGGGTTGAGATACTGTGTAACAGTTCTGGCTGTCCTGAAACCCTCTTTGGAGACCAGCCTGGCCTCAAACTCACAAAGATGGCCCTGCCTCTGCCTCCTGAGTATGGTATTAAAGGTGTGTGCCACCACCAGAGTTGAGTGTTTTATACTCCACTCTCACTTACCCAGTATCCCAGTTTATATTCCAAACCACCTAATTCCTGTGTCTCCATGTCCAAAACTCCCCATTGTCAAGATCCAGGAATATTTTTTTGAATTTTAAGACACTATCCAGTTTTGATCACTGTGAGTTCAAATATTCCTAGCCTTGAACTACAACCACCATCATTACCACCACCTGCCAGAAATAGGGTGCAATGTCCAACCCCCTCATTCACTCATAATCACCCAGATGATAAAGTTTATCTCTTGAGTTAGGCAAAAGGAAGCTCTGCTTTCTTCCTTGGAATTGTAGTCCAGAAAATTGGTAAAGGAAGAGACACCTGACTTTGAATCATGGGACTGTCCTTACTACTTTTCCTCTTACTTAACCTGACAGCCTGCTCTTTGTGTCAGTATGCACTCTCCTCATTCTTACACACACACACACACACACACACACACACACACACACACACTCACTCATGCAGACATACTTTTTTCTTTCCTTTAGTATATTACCATAACCCTGATTATACATATTTACTCCCACCTTTATTAATAACAAGGCATAAATAATCCTAAATATGTTCAACATGAAGGAACTCTCTAACTTCCTAAGATATTCGTCCCCTTTCATTTTAAGTATTAGTGTTGGAGGACTACAGGTACCTTTCTATGTCTTAGGACATCCATCTCCTCAGACCCAAGAGCAGCAGCAGTCAGACTCTGGAGTTAATCAATACTATGGTCAATCCAAGGAGGTTTCTTATCTACTGGCCACTAAGCATAGGTCTTCTTGGGCAATGCTGGTCACCGCATTATTGATCATATATATATATATATTAGATTTCTAGAAAATGCAAACAATTCAAAAATGTTCCCAACAAAATGGTTTCTGCCATGGAAGTATAAAAAAAAATCTCTTTGAAGAACTTCATGAAGTTTCAAAAGGAAAAGTATAATCTAATCTCTGATCACTTACCAAACTCCAAGCTAGAAATTCTACTCTCAGCATCTGTTTGTTCTTCACAAAGGTCCCAGAGGATGGATATTATTATCATCTCTATTTTGTAAATGAGAAACCAAACTCTGAAAGGCTTATTTTTTTTTTTTTGCTTCAAGGTCAAACAGCAAGCAAACGGCAGAGCCGGGATACTATCCAGAATTCTTATTCCTCCAAAGTTCATATAACCGTAAAGCTGTGCTACTTCTTCAGGTGAAGGGAACACATTTGTCATGCAGGGCTGTGCCCTTGCCTGGATAGAGTCTAGAGGTATAATCAATTCACTTCCCTGTTCTTCAAGATTAGAGAGCATTTGGACCTTTTCCTCTGTACATTTTCAACCAGAGAGTGGCTTGCAATTCAAACACTTCAACACGTATTATGGGCCCAGGGCAAGTAAAGAGGTGAGTAAATCATTCATAAATATAAATCAAATATGACATTTGTTATGAAAATAAGCCATAAAAGTTACAATGTTGAGAAGGTATACTATAGTGTTTGAGAGTTCAATGTGCTCTTATTTTGACAACACTTCGTATTATCAGCCTTTTATTTTAGCTTTCTGGTGGGTTTGATAGTTACACTTATTTGCGGTTTTTCCTCTATTTACCTGATGGCTGATAATGTTGAGATTGGTGGTCATTATCATACCTTTGTTTATTTTGAAGTGCTTTGTATTTGAATTCTCTTCTTATTTAATCATAAGTGTTTTAATTTGCTGACATGAGTCTGTATTAGTGATGTCTGCTCTTCTTTAAAGTATACTGCGGACTAGGTAATATACAATAGAAATATATTGGTCATAGTTCTGGAAGGTGGGAAGTCAAAGCACCAGAGATTCCATGTCTGGTGGCTCCTGTTCTCTGCTTCAAAGTAAGGATCTCATTTTCCCATGAGTGGCAATTACATTACTTTATTAAATCAAATGATGGAATTGGCGAGCACTTTCTGAATGGACAGTCTTTCAGACCTATTTTAAAAATTGAGAAACTTAAGAATATTAGTCTGGAAGCTAGAAAACCTGAATTTTAGCACTATTTCTAATACTGATTATCATTTCCTACAAAAATAATGAAATACATATGTATTCAAGATAAGCATTAGATAGATGATAGATACATGGATGGATAGATGATATGTAATAATAGTAGATAGATAGATAGATAGATAGATAGATAGATAGATAGATAGATAGATAGATAGATATGGTAGATAATTAGAAGAAGATGACTACATTCTTCTTTGTGCTCCAAAATAACCTGGCTTATAAAACCAAATGCTTTCCTATAATTACTCTGATTCTTGGAAATGATTTTTATCTCAAAATAGAATTCCAAAAGGCCTGGAAAGTAGCTACAAGTAGCTTCATAGAAATTGTTTTGAAGGAAAGAAAGAACAAGAGAAAGAATGGGAACATGAAGTATCCTCAGGATGTAGATGACTGTTGCTATTTTCCATTGCAGTTGTAACAGATTACCACAAAGACAGTGACTTAAAGCAACCTTATAATTATTTTTGGATGTCAGAAATCTAACTTGGTTCTCTCTAGTTTAAAGTCAAGCTATTGGCAATGCTCTGTTCCTCTCTAAAGCCTCTGACCTCACACATTTCTTAATTTGGGCCATGGTTAAAAGTGTGTACTGTTGTAGCAGAGAACCTGAATTTGTTTCCCAACACCCACACTGGGCAGTTCACAACACCCTGTAACTCCAGATCCAAGCAATCAACACCTTTGATCTTTGCAGACACCTACACAAAACCACATTTGCACACATAATTAAAAAGAAAATAAATCTTACACACTTCTCCTTCATTTTAAAGACCATGTGATTAAGTGGAAGACACCCAAATTTTTCAGATGATGTCCTTAAATAAGGTCCTTAATTTAATCTTGTGTGAAAATTACCAACAGTTTTCCTAGGGTTAGGATATACACTGAAGGGCCACTCTTCTGCCCAGCACAGTGAAAATCTCAGTTATGGGCCCAATAAATAGTTGTTGGATTAAATTAGCTTTCATTTTCCAAACCCTATTAACATCCAACTGCAAAAGGAAGAACCCAGAGTCTTAACATTAACAAGAGAGATGGTAAGAAGTAGAGACCAGAACCCTGGGACGCATTGGTCACGATGTAATGTCTAGCTGTGAGACTGTAAGAGAAGAAACCTCTGGATGTACGTATCAGTATGGAAAACACTACACAGCTGCATTGAGAATTCTGGAATGCACATAATAAAAATATACCAGGCAACCAAATTAAAATAAAAGGGGGAAAGCTGGAGTCTTGAGCACACTGAAGAGTGCCCCATGTAAAACACTTGAGTAACATACTAGTGCTTGCTAAGGAAAGCGCTGAGCGTGCACCAGGCATCCATATACCCTGTGCCAGCTGATCTCTAAGGATGCTTCCAGCTCTCACATCTGCTAGTCTTTAGAGAACTGCATCTTAAATTCATAGGTTTTTGTATTTTCCCACCTCCAGCAGCAGAAGATGAAGTATGAGTCCAATCCGAAGTGGTTATATCGCAAGATGGAGAAAAGGGAAAAGTTGAAGTGATCAGAACCTTTTCCTCCTCATCTGTAGACGGCAAACACGCTGCTCCGGTGAGCCAGCGTCACAGCTGTGCTGAGTTCAGCTTGGCCGAGGATGGAAGGGACCCGTAGCAGCCTAGGCCTCATTTCCAAAGGGTGTTATTTCACCCCTGCTTCCCAGATAATGTAACTGAGTCACTCAATTGAGCATAAAATAGAAATTTGGCTTCTTATCTGCCTCAGACCTGACTTTACTATTTTCTTTCTGCAAAATACATTTTTCACTATCTTATCTTCTAATAAACAATCCTGGCTCTGCAGCCTTGTGGCAATGGTGCTGAATGCATTTAAGAGACATATTTTTCCTCTCTCACTCTCTTCTTAACGTATTCTGCTTAAAAGCCTGTATTTCCCCCCTCTCTTTTGGAAAAAATATACATCCCATTTGTATGCCGTCTCCCGTTAAAGAACATACGCATTTTTTCTTGCGCTCTCCTGATGGATCCCTTCCTATTTTCTGCTCCCATGATTGGAATTAAAAGGAAGACTTATTTCTGCAGCAATGGAGTATGAATTGGATGGGTTTGGGGACCAGGTCAGGCAATCTCAAGGAGCCTCCTTTAGGAGAAGGTCAGTTTCTGGAGTGGTCAGACCTCACTTGATCTTCCAAGATTCTACAGATGTCAGAACATATAGATGAGAGAACAGCTCCTGATAGCTAATGTACTCTCTCAAATACAGACAATCTTATGTGCCACCAGACAGCAACTCTTAAGCCTCAGCAGGAGGTCAAGCAGAGGGAAACCGTATATTCTGGAATCTTCTCACAACCACCTCCTGAGTAAAAAGGCAAAAGCAAGAGGCTCCTTCCACTACAGAGTAGGAAACTGAGGCTCACAGTGCTGATCCATGTGATTTCAGGGCTACTCTCTTGCCCTCCAACAACTACTTTAAGGAAGAGAATTATATAGGCAAGGACACACGTGTTTTGTTGCAGAGCATTTGTAGTGTGTAGGCAATTTCTTCATCCTGGAACCAGTGAAAACCAATGGCAATGACAGCCTTACTCCACTGGCCCCATTGGTGGGTTCTTAACTCTTCCAGTTTTGTTCTAGAAAACAAAAGTGAGTTCTCATGGATTTCCCAGTTTGAAAAACAATGTGCCTCAATACTATTATTTTATTATTTATGAATTTATTTATTTTCATTTATTCTCAAAATAAAACCTGGCCTCTGTCCCGTGTGGTCTTGCTGGCCTGCTCACCTCAAGGACATCCTTTCCTCAATCATGCCACACCCTTCAGCCCCTTTAGATCTACACGTTTTGTTACTTTCTCTAAAAGAAAAACTGTGGCCCTCTTCATTCTTCATATGTAACTGCACCTGATGCCCTCCCAGGGATGCCTACCTGTGAGAGATCCTGTGTTTATTCTCTCCATACGCACTGCAGCTGGCCCTTTTCCTTCCCAGAACGGTTACTTATCTGTACCTATATGCCCGTTTACACATTTCACCTGAATGTGTATGAACTCCAGGAAGGAAGGGACTATGCCATCCTTTTAAATACAGCACACAGTTCCCAGCGCCTGCCCCTCACATAGTAGGTCCTCAGCCTGGACATGCTGGACAAGTGAGTAAGCTTGGTTCTCAATACTCTGTGCAAGAGATATTTTTATTCTCACTTTCTGGTAGTAAAATTAATTAGAGTTAACACTGATCGCCCTGGAGGAATTTCAGCACATGTGCGGGAGGTGGCAGCTGTGCTTGTTCCTCTTTACAGTGGAGGAAGCGTGAGCCCACAGAACACACAGCAGGAGAGAGAGCACAAGATTTGCGTGAAGGCTTTTCCTTTTGAGCCTCATCGCCTCCCATCTGAGCAACAATGGCCAAAAAGAAAGAACAAGGTAAATGTTCTGGAAAGCTGCCTGAGAAAAGTTTGAAATTTCCTCCGACATTTGCCAATCTTAGTTCAAAGGTAAATACAAAATAACAGCTAATGTTTCATAAGCTAGGGTCCCTGGGGACCATGCTGGTAACAGGCCTTCTGGAACAAGACTTTGGTTCTGCTGGTTTTCCTTTGCCCTGGGGCTGCTGCCTCTAGCTGCACTGTCCTCTGCCCACACCTAGGCCTTTGCCAGCCTGAGAACTCCATTTCTCACTTGCAGGCTGGAAAGCAAGATGAGGTCAATAGGGCCTTCAGTCCCTGCAGGAAGCCAGGAAAGATTAATTGGAGGAGAGAGAGATGACGCTGGGCAGCAGAGGAGATTTATAAGGGAGGAAAATCCAGGTCAAGGTCCCCAGGGTTTGTTTCTCTTTATCTCTCCTTTGACTACCACATAGCCCTGTGATTGGAAGAGACTCTAGAGTTCATCTCTTCCAGCCCCCTGCTCCTTAAAGCTCCTCAGGCAAGAGCATGGCCATCTGATGCCAAAGATATTCAGGCTTCCAATAGCTCTCTCTGCCCTTCCTAAGATGAGTGCTACTCAGAGCTGCTCTGAGAATCTCTGTGTCAGAGAACACAGTGATCTGGGTTCATGATGTCTTATATTCCCTCAGCTTTCAACATGAACGCCAGTTAAAAAAAAATAGGTCATGATGATAGAATACATCCATCTTCAATCCCAGGACAGGGAAGGCTGAGGCAGGAAAACTGTATGTTTAAAGTTAACCCATGTTACACAACAAGACACCCATATCAATAAAACAAAAATAAACTCTAAGTAAACTTTACTGAAGTCAAGCTAATATTTTTTCCCTAGGGGCCCCAAACTCTGCCCCATTTTCTAGGCTGCGTCTTTCATTTGGGATCATTCCCCCCTTATTTTTCAATAGCACATAGTTTGTAAGGGTCAGAGCAGGGCCTCATGATAGGAGCCCATGTTAATGTAAGAGATCTTGTTTTGCTTTGACTTTTTCTTTTAGCACTAAATATTTATAATCCCATCACCTTTGTTGGATTTAAGGCAGTTGTGTATATTGATGTTTCTTTTGGAACCAGTACCTAAGGCCTACAATGTGGCATTTCCTCCCTCACCTGTCCTCAGAGATACCAACCACACTGTTTCACTTCTTTGTACTGCTGTTCCCTCTCCTGCAAATATTTCCCCCTTCTCATCATGACAAAACCATCATTGTGATGATTAATCTAGTCAACATTACTAGAGCTGGATTCAATTAAGACAAGCCAGTGGAAACACCTATGCAGGATTTTTTTAGAAGACCCCCCGCCAAGACAAATAGATATGTAGGCAAAGCCTTTTTTTGGTGGCAGCACAGACAAAAGAAGGTATTAGGGGAAAGTTGTTTGCCTGCTTGCCTTTCTACCTTGTTGGCAAGTCCAACTACTCTGATGCTGCCACCTCCTCTGCTAATACCATTGCTGCTGCAACTATCCTTTGTTGACACCAGAGCACAGCTTCATCACCCTTTCAAAACTGTCCAGAGAATTGGCCTTCAGTACCAGAATGGAACTGCTGAGACATCTCATGAGCTGAGCAGCTACTGGGATTTCAACCTCTCTGGTGTGAAAACAGTTATTGCTAGGCTATTCATAATGTATGGTGTGAGGCAAACTACTAAATCTCTTTTGTAATGAATATTCATTCTCTTGGTCCTGTCTCTCTATAGAATCCCAAGGCAGAAGGGAAATAATAATGTGGACTATTATATGGACATATGTTGTGCTGAGTTGGGCTCTGCATATATGATCTCAATTAATCTTTATCAAACCCTAGGGAAAGTCAGCTATTATTGTCAGTCCACAGATAATGATAAGGAGAGAAGGAGAAAACTCAAAGACGGGAGGAGGAGGGGAAAGGCAAGCAGCAATGAGGAGAAACAAAAATGTTTCACCGCACTCTAGGTTAGATTACACTGATTGTAAATTACTGTTATGATCAAACCAGGATCCAAGTATTGAAGCCAATACTGAAACCATTTTCCCAGAGCTAGACAAAACTCTTGTCATATACAACACATTGCATATAGTAGTCCCACAGCATTTCCTATCACCCACCCTAAAGACATTTTACCACATTCAAATGTACCCACAACTCCCCAGCCTTCCTTGGAAGGATACCTTGATCTTGTCAAATGCTCAGGACATGCTATAAGGGGTCTATAATCTCCAGATGTGGCACCTTTACTTGAAATTCACAGGGGCAAACTTATGATTCATTTTGTCAATGAGGAAACCAAGGCTCAGGTTGGAAAATTATCCCAAGGACACAGACCTGTGAAGTAGTCACCAAACATACCATCAGAACTCATGTGTCGGAATGTTTATAACCTGTGACAACAAAAACAGAAAGCATTAAGGCCCCCAGAAGGAATTATTTGAGACAAAGAACTGTGTAATGTTTAAGACTCCGAGTTCAGTTCCCATCAACACAAAATCTCCTGAATAACTTGGAGTACTCTATTAACTGAACCACTCTTGGTTCTTTATCTGCCTCTATTTGTATCACAGTCAAATCAGGATACAAGTAACATGCAGAAAGGCATTTCCCTTTCAAGAAAGTAACTGAATACAGAAAGAGCGGGAGAAAATCAATAGCTTGAACAAAATCTAATCTACATTTTTTTTTTTAGGGAAAAGACCCTTGAACTTTTCCTCTTTTGTTTTTATTCACAAATAGTAACAGGTTTGTTACATTTACCAACATGGTCTAAGTGGCTGCATAAACAGAGACTCTACTCTTGCTGAGAAGCTCTTCTTTGTAACCTGTGGGCGGTAGCCAGCCAGCTACGTCTGCAGTCCCACTTGGCAGCAGCTCCCTAAGAGCCACTGAGACACCAGAGGCAACAGTAGGACTGATAGATTATCTCCCCTTCCTGGTGTGCTGTCCATCTGCCTATCAAGCAACATTTCCTGATGCTCATATAAACAGTGTGCCCTAGACTCCATGGCTCCAGACTCTCTGGCAGGGCTCCAGGATTGTTAAAGAAAAGCAAATTTCCACACCTGAGCATCTTGATGAGCCAAGGGCAGCTACCTAGCAAAGAGGCTGTAGACAAGAATAAAGCCCTACAGACCTCACAACTAAACAGCATGTCTGATTATCAGGAAGTTCTCCATACTGAGCAAGAAAACCCATGGATTTCAGTCATCATACAACATCCAGTCAAGAGAGAAACAGGCGTCACAGCCATGCAGAGTACAAGGGCTGGATAAGGAGAGTTCAAATGCTACAGGGGCATCATGAAGGAAGACATGTTCTGTACACTAGCCTTTCCACTTACTGAGCTCCTTTTATAAATCTGGCATGGAACAGAGCACTGGAAACTCCATGACAAATACAATTCAGATCATCTGACCTCTCTTTTGTGGTTCCTTTTCATTAGCAATGTTCCCATCTCTACTGGATGACTAGGGTTACTATAGCAAAATTCCAGAGATTAGGTTCTACAACAAACATATATCCTCTCAGAGGTTGGAGACTGATATTCCAAGATAAAGGCATGGGTCTAGGATTACTTCTGAATCAAGTCTTAATTGGGTGATTGTCTTTATCGGGTTGGTGTATATGTCATCTAAGAAGTTGTCTTGATTGGTAATTGGTGTAGGAGAGCCTAGCCCATTGTGGATGATGCCATGGTCTGGGCAGGTGAGCTTCCCTGTACAAAGAGGGTAACAGCATGAGAATGAGCATCCGGAGGAGGAGCCGTCAGGCAGCTTGCACGGTTGCTGTTGAGTCCCTGCCCTGACTGCCCTCCAGAATGGATTCTGACATGGAAATGTTGACCAAACAAATCCTTTCCTCTGCCAAGTTGCTTCTGGTCAAAGTGTTTTTCATCAGAGTAAACAAAAAGGAAGCTGGAATCTACAGACAATTTGGGATTCGTCTTATGAACCTGAGAGGGATGAAGTTCAGACTATAACATCTTCCAGGTGTGGGGTATGCTGTACTTTGCCGTGCACAAAACATTTTGTCTACATTCAAGAACATGGACTTTGAATACAGACAAACTTGTGGGTGACTCTCAGAGCGACTGTTTAAAATTGTCTGCTTTTTAGCCAGTTCCTTAGGGAGCTCTGGTTTTACTCTGTATAATGAAATAATATTATGTGCAGTCTAAGCATCTTGATAGGATTAGAGTTTGAGTTACAGAGGGCACTTAATGAGCATTACCAATGCTGCTAGTGGTATTTATTAATGGCAACAATAGTACTCTGAGATAAGATTAGTCTGGATTTCAACTTGGATAATAACAGCCAACATTTCTGGAGCCACAAAACACTATTCTAAGTGGATTTGCTCACTTAATGCTCAAAACAACCCAGGGAGTACAAAGCACAATAATCCCTTTTCATGAATAGAAAAGTAAAGCAGAAGGTTAAGTAAAGTGTCTTCAAGGTCACACATAGCTAATAAGTGGAAGTTGTAGAATTTAAACCCAAGTGTTCAAGCCCCCAAGACCACACACTCCATGGTATTGTAACTTACCCACTAATGTACCAACTTTCTCTAAGCTAAAGCAATGCTCTCATGGCCTACTGTTGATCAGAACACTAACTCCTAAACAATCTGATGTTCAAGAAAGGTTACTTTTCTATTTGATTGAGTTTCATAATTTTTATGGATTTTTTTAATCAGAGAAACAATTGTAACTTTTTCAGACAGAAAAGCCAATATAAGAAATTTGACCCTTCTACAAATGAGTTGATGAACCCCCTTCACACAAACTCTGCAAGTGGAGAACGTAGCTTAAATACATCCTTTAGAGCCAACAATGTTGATTAAAATACTTTTATAAAGTAGAAAAAAATAAAGCTAATATTAAAAATCAAGTTTTATTAATCCCCAAAGGGAGGATTTTATTAGCTCCTTTAGAATCCAATAAAAGTGTGTTTTTTAATCAACTTGTTTTCCAACTCCTGCTCAAGTGTCAAATCATTGCAAAGTTGCTCACACTTCTTAAGAAGCTTCAAAATACAGAGAGAGACAAAACCCAAAGGTATGAACTTAGACCTTGTAGACAATCCAGCTGGATATGAGAAACATGCAAGACATTCAGAAGTCATCAAGTTAATGTAAAAGTAAGAATGATGGTTTCACTCATTTTTCTCCATTCAAACAGAAACCAGTTCTTCTAGAGCAGTTCCTGGAACATAGCACAACCTCAATGAGTACCAGCTAAAGAAGTAAATAATCCTGGAGTGTCTTACTGGCAGGGAGAGAGTTTTAGTTTAATTTCCCAAACAATATACATACTCTTTCCAAATTGAAGAGTGCCATTATCTAGCTGGTTTTGCCTTTTTATGATAGTAATGGGGTGTGTGTGTGTGTGTGTGTGTGTGTGTGTGTGTGTGTGTGATTGATCAGTTGAGTTTTTTTGTTTTTCTAAATCACATTGAAGCACTTAGGAGAAGGAATACAGATGTGAGAAGGAGAATAAAATAAAATATCAATTATGCAAGCAAAATTGAGTTGGGATGATGTTGGTCTAGACTAAGGGTAACCAAGTAGAGACAGAAAGAAGATGGATAAGGCATGCCTGGAACTGATCATGGGAGATAAAGGAAAGACTAAGTATGACAGCCTGGTGTCTCTTGAGCATCTGGTGGATATGACATTTGCTAAGATGGGAGTAATATAAGGTAAAATGAACTCCATGTTTAGGAAAGTCAGCAATCAAGATTTCTGATTTGTGCATATTAAGTGTACAATGTATATTGCCATACAAGTAGAGATAATTAATAGCCATTGGATGTGCAAGTCAGTACTACATTATATTATTAAAAGGAGGAGGTATAAGTGGGTGTATACCATAAGCATTTTAGTCAAGACTAAGATATACTGTTCTTCTATACTATAGGCATTCATTCCCCCACTAGAGCCAAACTACTCAGAAATAGTAGTTTCTATTTTGAGCCAAAACTTGTTCTTCCAAAAGAAAATCCAAAACATGCAATGGGTTCTCACTTCTTATTAAGGGCTTCTTCAAGCTTCTCCCACACCCAGAAAGTTTTATACAACTATCGCTGGTATCCACATATAGTTAAAGTCCATCCTACAGACTGTGGGTTTAATCAGATGTGCGGCTTCATCGCTTGGGCTTAATGAGGTAAACCAGACCTCCGGTAATATTGTCTGTATAATTGACATGGTTCTCTGGGAAACATTATGCTTTATAATGAAAATACTGTATATAATTAGAATCTAATAGGAAGAAAATAGAAATTAGCCAGAATTAACTGAACAGACGCAATCAGGCAAATAAAGGTTATCCTCAGGAGAGGACCCTTCAGAGTTCAAATGCACATCCTATAATTGTAACAAAGCCCCAGTAATTACGGGTAATTTTTTCCTGCATCGTGGATTGTGGTGTTTGTGGAAGAAGAGGTTATTTTTTTTTCTTACTCATTTATTTATTTATTTATTTATTTATTTATTTATTTATTTATTTATTTATTTATTTATTTGCTGAGTGGGGAATGAGTCTGGCCAAGACATAAGTAGAAAGGATCTAAAAGGTTGTGCTCACAGATTCCACATATTGCCAGATTCAGGGTGACATGCAGAACAGAAATAGATGACATCAGAACCTACAACTCTACATGTAAAGGCCGTGTTAGGTTCCATCTCTAATGAGTTCCGTGACTCGAATGAGTGACTCATATTTTTTGATGACAATAATAATAGTAACTTCTGTCTATTGAGTTTCCATTTACTATGAGCTATCAGTTCAAGAATGTCCCATGTGCTTTATAATTTTTGTATTCTTAACCACTAGATAAATGGCATTCCTTCTTTATGTACTTTAAAACAAACATTTTTCGTCCTGCTTAAGATTAATCCATATAGTCCAAAACACACTTACAATGACAGTAATCACAACTCACTTCAGGGTTATGCTGAGGTGCCATTAAGATTATGCCCCTTTTCAAGCTGTACCATGATAGAAAAACCAACCTTTATGGACCACTTGTTTATATAAAGTACTTCGAAAGAATCTGGAAATCTCAGGAAGGTAACTTGAGCTTCCGTTTTATACCACATTCCAGTAAAGGATGCTACGTTAAGAAGTTCATATGAGGCTTCAACCACAGACATGCTCTTTAGATTATACAAGGTCACTTACAGACTTGTTTAACCTGCAAGAGAGGAAGGAAGTTTGCTGAAGGACAGCCAGCATTAAGTGAAGCCAGAGAAATTGCTGGGAAATGGGAACTCGGCATGTGACTCTAGGGCAAAGGCTTCCTAAATACAGCATGGTTTGTGTGAACCAGAATGCCAATGAAAAATGATATCTCCTCAAGAAGAATCAGAAATAAGCAACACTAACACTTCATTTTTACATCCAAAAATATTCATGAGTGAAATCACTCTGTTGGCTAATGTAGACACTAGAGGTCCAGAGTCAATCCAGGAAGGAAGGATAGGGGTGGAGAGAAGGAAAAGCAACTACACATCTACGGACACAAGTTGAACACAGTCAGTAATAAAAACACTATCCCAATTCATAGAAGCTAAAGTGTGCTTTTGAATTCTTTGTGTAAAGAATAGAGACAGGGCTTGAAGACTTCTGGAGAAAGATGAGCATTTGAGTATGAGCCTGTCCTTAGAAATCAGAGAAAGGAACTGTTGGGAAAGGACTAACTTGGACAAAGGCATGATGGCAAATGTGTAAAATGTAGTCTCTCCTTCCTAAAGCGCTGCTGATGCCACTATAGATTTCCAGACCCTAGAACAACCAAGACATATTTCAGGTGCCTCTCTAGACTTCCACAGTCACATTTCCCTGAGTAATAGATTTGATAAGTGAAGCTAAAAATTAGCTCATCCTGACCTTTAAAGGATATGTGGAGAAAAAGCAAAGAAATGGGTTTCCAGACATGAATACTCTCGGCAGTACCCCTACTTTTTTCTACTTCTGTGTTTTCTGCTCTGCCTTCTCCATCAGATTCAATCACAATTCCAGATTTAGGCAAGAAGGATGGTACAAATACTTCCATATTCTTTTACAAAGCTCTGCAATGAGCAAACTTGATCTCAGTTTTTCATTTAATCTCCCTGCCCTCGCCTCCTCCCCGCCCATGTGTGTGTGTGTGTGTGTGTGTGTGTGTGTGTGTGTGTGTGTGTGTGTGTGTGTCAGCCTGTGTGTTTAAATGGCTCCAGACTAGAAGAGAGGAGAACTGGAGAAAATTGGATATTAGTATCCCTCCCTAGGCCTCCTGCTGTGTGCTACAAGATTAGTGTATGAGTTGGTCATCTAGATCACAGAATAGGATGCAAATACTGGAAGATGAAGCTGGAAAGGCACACAAGGAGACAGAAAGAACTTAGTGGGAAATTCCAGGGAGAGGTTATCTTGATACTGAAAGTTGAAAGTAGGACATGAAAATTAAGAGCTTAAAAGAAAGGTCTTCCAAGCTCTGTGCAGATAAAGAAACATCCTAGACAATGCCGTAAGAAATCAGCATATGGCCACAAGGAGGGAAAGTTTTCTTAAGAAATAGAGGGAGATCGAAATCATTCCTGATCTCATTGTTCTGCTCTCTGTACTATGTATTAAGTCCACTGAAGTCTGAAATATATTCTCCTTTTAGGGAATGGGATTCTATTCATAAGTTTCATGACTATCATCTGTTTATTGAGGCATGCCCAAAACAAGCCTGTGTCTTGGTTTCTATACCCATCACTTTCATCAATATGATATGAATCATAGAAACAGTACACAAAAGAAAAAAGAAAGCATAGACTTATCTATAGGACATGAATGAAATATGAATGCAGAAGTAAATAGCCATGGCATCACCAATGTGATAGTTTATTCATTATAGTCATTGGTTGTTTCACAATGGGAATGCATTAATAAAGTATTTAAGCAGCAGAAGAAGCAAAAGAGAGCAGTATTCCAAGGCATTAAGTGACAAAAGTAACCATAGAGGAATAAAGGATGTTTTTAGGCTGTGCCTCCTTGGAGCATGTGGGCTGGCGAGTTTTGGGAAGTGATATCGGATCAAGCTTGGCCTCTGTTCCCTTCTTTCTCTCTACCAGAAACAGGGCCCAGGACTTCTCTGGTGACCACAGGTGGAACCCTCCTGTCTGGGCCTAGCATTTCTATTATTAAAGCCACTTAATACCTAATTACTGAATCAGCCACAAGACCTTTGGAGGACTCCTTGCTAGAGAGCCAATCAGATTTGTCAGAAATTTCCAAAAAGCAGACAATGCTCTTAGAGGTCTCGGAATAGCTATGTCAGTGGCCCTAATGGAGCATAATTTCCTGTAAAGGAAAACTAATGCAATATCTTCAGGTATTATGTAACCAGGTGTCCAGGGACAGAGGGAAGATGACTGCTAACGAGAAACAACCAGTGTGCAGTACCCTCATGGAAGCAGAAAGCCTGGATGGGTTTCTGTTCTATGCTGTCTAAGGGGCCAACTGCAGAGAAGGGGTGTGGCAGGGGAAGAAAGCAGGGCTTCAGGACTGTGTGAGATAGAGACCCCATGCTACTGTTTACTGGCTGTGAAACCCTGGTTAAAGTCTGACATCTCCGGACATGGACTTTCTGGCATCTGCAAGGTGGAGATGCAAAAGAATCCCAGCTCATTTGATTGTGAGGACAAAATATAAAAAAAAAAATGAAAAAAAATACATTGCTTAGTGCTTGGCAGTTATAAATACGCTCAATAAATAGTGATTGTTATTATTCCTTAGAGTAGGGCTAAAAAACTCACTTCCCTTTGTTCAATTTGGAAGGAAGACTGGGGATCAGAACAATGGTCACCCAAATTTTGGCGGACAACATCCCATCACAGGACCATCTTAATCTCCTGTCCCTCTGATTGCAGCACTTGAAGTCCAGTCCTAGAGCACAGGAATAACAGAACTCATGGCTCCTACCTGGATGGTGGACATTAATGATCCCTTTGTTCCCAACCAGCACCACAAACAGCATCTTTAAGTCACTTTCATTACTACCATCAAAAGACAGTTCCCGGGACTTGGGAGATAGTTCAGTGAGTAAAGCACTAGCCATGGAAGCAGGGGGACTTGACTGTGGATTCTTTCAAAATACACATGAAACAAGACAGTATAGTGTACGTATGTAATCCTAGGGCTCCTACAGTGAAACAGTCCTCTGAAGCTGTGGGTCAACTAGCAAGATGGAAGGTAAAGTCCAACACCAAAGCTGTCTTCTGACCACCATACAAGTTCTATACATCCTCTCTGTCCCTCTGTCTCAGTCTCTCTGTCTCTGTCTTTCTCTCATTTATTTGTTCTATCTCTTTCTCTAAAATATAAATATGTACTAATTCCTAATCATGAGACCGATTGCTTAGATTCTCTGTTCAGAAAGTTTGAGATTTTTGTCAGAATCTAAAAATTTCCAATCTAGGCTTGCTGTTATAGCTTTTAAGGCTTTGCACAATCTGCCCCCTCTCCAACTTCAGCTCCCATCATGCCATGTGGCCTCATCTTCCCACACAACACCAACTTGCAGCTTCGTTGATAAGCCATACTTCCCTCTTCTGCACACACAGCCAACCTAATGAATCATGGCACTTTCTCCTAGCAAGCCAGATGCAAGACATCAAACCCTGTCTCAACACAGCGCTCTAGGCAGCCACAACCAACTGGTCAGGTTGGACCAAATCATTGAGTGGATTCACCATCCTTGGCTAGGATAGCCTGAACCTTGGCCAATTTGGTCTAGCAACTCCCCAAAACCAACTTAGCTAAGAAATTTAAGTAAATCACATGCCTTGGGACTCTACTGAGAAACAAGCCTGTTTCCTAACAAGGCCTTCCTCCCATACCTATCCACCCTAGACTCTAGAATCCCAAGATAGCCCTGTTATGACATGATCTCACTCTCAGGCAATGAGTCCCATAGACTAAAGGACATAGATTTGCCACAATCCTGATAGTTGTAAGATGGACCCAGGTGTGTTTCATGACTATTAATATCTCTTCTATGAACCATTTACAGAGTCCAATATATTGTTTTTCTTTTTATGCTATGAGGTACCAAGGAAGGTACTTCTGCCATCAAGAGAAGTTTTATGTCCTAAAGATAAATGCTGTCAACTCAGCCTCTCTTCACCACTTCCTATTACCCCAGGTTCAAACACTTATCAACCAGATACTTTCCTGACACCTCCAAATATATCATCAGAAAATTCCTCTAGCCTTACCAAGATCCCTCCCACTCAACTGAAAAGGTGAGAATGTAGTTTAGGTGAATTGCTACTGTAAACCTGCCTGCTCAGGAACTTTCCAGAAGTCTCAGAGTAGAATTTACCCTAGCAAAGCTATATTATAACTCTGTGGCAAGCATGTCCAGTGTCTGAAGAGTTTTATAAGACTCAGGCTTTGTTTTAAACATATCTGGGCTCATCATCCAGAAACTCCACTTCTGATCTGATGTGGAACCTGTGTATCAGCTTCTGTCAAAAGCTCCCTGGTGGATCCTAGTATGTAGGCTGGTTTGAGATGATACAATTGTAAAGGAGGGGAGATTCCCAAAGGGAGTATCCTCTGGATAGTAGCCTCAGAAAGTCTTCCTGCTGGAATAGTGTGGGAAAGGTCAAGCTGCTGCACTGAAACCAACTAAAGATGATTTGGCTTATCCTCAGAAGTCCCAGAACTGATGCCTAGGTTTATATTTCATCCATCCATCCATCCATCCATCCATCCATCCATCCATAAACACTGAACTTATGTTCTATAACTGGCATGGTAGTAGGATACAAATAGTCTATGTGGTAGGTATAACCGCTGCTTTTGAATGAAGGTCACAATTATAAATCTATTCAAAGTCATTTCTGAACCTCAGCTGAAAAATCTAGAAAATTGCCCTACACTCTGTTGCTCTGAACACAATGATTGACCAATGGCAATTGTTTTTATTTTCTCTACATTTTTAATTGAGAAACTATAATATTATAATGTGCTTATGGTAATCATATTATGTTTACTATTCCAGCCACCATTTTTCAAGATAACTTTATTGTAACCTATTTATAACTAAGAAAATAATTTGTTGAAAGAGAAGTCATTGTCACAACATCACACAACTTTTAGGGAGTTGAACTCCCAGATTCCTGTAGATGGAGGCTACTCATTTTTCACAGCCTCCCAAACCCAAAATTATCACACAGAAACTATACTAATTGCAGCACTGCTTGGTCAATGACTCTAGCATGTTACTAGCTAGCTCTTACATCTTGAATTAACCCATTTCTATCACTTCATATCTTTCCATGAGGTTTGTGGTTTATCAGTAAGGTTCCAGGGTATCTCTCTCCTTCAGTGGCTACATGGCATCTCTCTGACTATGCTTTATTTCTCCCAGTATTCAGTTTAGTTTTCTCCACCTAGATATATTTTGCCCTGACATAGGCCAAAGTACCTTTATTCATTAAACAATGAAAGCAACACATATACAGAAGGACTTCCCACACCATTTCCGCTTTACTGTCTAAATATAAAGGAAGGTTTTGACTTTAACATAGCAAAATTACATACACCAAAACAGTTATCAGGCAAGAATTATAGTTACAAAATTTAATCCATTTACATTTGGCAAATTAAGGAAAACACTCTATCATCTATCCTATCTTTGTGAGTCTAAACTTTTATATCTAATCTATCTTTTATAATTATAACTATCATTCTTCAACTACATCAAAGACTGCAGAAGGATATACTGTTACCTAAGTAAACAGGAAGTTCATTGTAAGCAATTTTCAAAACTCTAGAACTGACAGAGACATTCCACTGCCTGCACAGTCACCAAAAGTTCTTCTGTAACAGTGGAGCATCCATCTTCAGCCTACAGGCCCATAGTATCTAACAGGCTTTCCCATGAAGCGGGAAATTGGGAGTTCTGTTTTGCCTTGTAATGGCAAAGTTCATCAGATTCTTTCTTCTGTGTCCTACAAGATATTTGGTGATTCTTTCATGAAGCAGGAACCCGAAAAGACTGTCTCACATTCCTTAGACAGCTTCAGCATTAATTTTTTGTGGGTCCTGCATGTTCATACAGCATAACATCAAACAGTCCAGGCAAGAGCAGTTTCTTGCACAAATGGCTAACAAACTCTGTGATGCTCATCATCCTCTTGAAGTAGATTGGTGCTGTCAGAAGCAGATGTGTATCATTTTTATGAAAAGTCCTAAATTGATAAAACTCTTTGAATGTCATATTCTGTAAGTCTTTGAAGGGTTAGAAGTATACCTATTGATCTAAAATATATCTGTGTACATCTAGAAAACCAAACTAACTTGACTACAACCTTGGCTACTATAGCTGACTATCTGTTAGCCTGTATTTCTTAATTATACATTATATTTTAAATGAACTGTACAAATATAATATCATAATCAAGAGCAGAAATATACATATAATAAGATTGACCTGAAAAAGAACTAATACCATTACCCTCAAATTGTTCCACACACTAGAAACAGAAGGAACATTTCCAATTCATTTTTATGAGGCTACAATTACCCTGATACCAAATCCACATTAAGAAATTACTAAGAAAGAGAATTGAAGACCAATCTCACTCATGAACATTGATGCAAAAATACTAAATAAAATACTAGCAAATCAAATCCAAGAACACATCAGAACCATTAACTACCAAAATCAAGTTGGCTTCATCCCAGAGATGCAGGAATGGTTCAACACAGAAAAATCTGTCAAGGCAATCTACCATATAAACAAACTGAAAAATAAAAACCACATGATCATCTTATTAGATGTCAAAAAGGGTTTCAACAAAGTAAAACATCCATTCATGATAAAGGTCTTGGAGAGAGCAGGGATATAAGGAACATTCCTAAACATAATAAAGGCAATATACATCAAACTAAATGGAGAGAAATTCACAACAATCCCACTGAAATCAGGGACAAGACAAGGTAGTCCACTCTCTCCATATCTATTCAATATACATCTTGAGGTCCTAGCTAGAGCAATAAGACACCAAAAGGATATCAAGGGGATACAAATAGGAAAAGAAGAAGTCAAACTCTCACTATTTGCTGATGATCTGATAGTTTACAAAATTTTTTTCTTCTACAGATTCAATGCAATGTCCATCAAAATCCCAGCAAAATTCTTCACAGATCTTGAAAGAATGGTACTTAACTTCACATGGAAAAGCAAAAACCCAGAATAGCTAAAACAATCTTGCCAATAAAAGAACTTCTGGAGGCATCACAATCCCTGACTTCAAACTCTACTACAGAGATACAATATTGAAAACAACCTGGTATTAGCATAAAAACAGACAGGAAAACCAATGGAACAGAATCAAAGACCCAGATATTAATCCACACACTTTCGAACACCTGATTTTTGACAAGAAGCAAAAAATATCAAATGGAAAAAAGAAAGTATATTTAACAAATGGTGCTGGCATAACTGGATATCAACATGTAGAAGAATGAAAATAGACCCATATCTATCACTATGCGTAAAACTCAAGTCCAAATGGATCAAAGACCTCAACATAAAGCCAGCCACACTGAACCTCATGGAAGAGAAAGTGGGAAGTACACTTGAACGCATTGGCACAGGAGACCACTTGCTAGGTATGACCCCAGAAGCACAGACACTGAGAGAAACAATTAATAAATCAGACCTCCTGAAACTGAAAAGCTTCTGTAAAGCAAAGGACACGGTCAACAAGACAAAACAACAGCCTCCAGAATGGGAAAAAAAATCTTCACCAACCCCACATCAGACAGAGGTCTGATCTTCAAAATATACATAGATCTCAAAAAATTGGTCATCAAAAGAACAAATAATCCAATAAAAATATAAAGTATAGACCTAAACAGAGAATTCTTAATGGAAGAATCTAAAATGGCTGAAAGACACTTAAGCAAATGCTCAATATCTTTAGTCATCAGAGAAATGCAAATCAAAACAACTCTGAGATTCTATCTTATACCTATAAGGATAACCAAAATCAAAAACACTGATGACAACTTATTCTGGAAAGGTTGTGGGGTAAAGGGAACACTACTGCTTTGCTAGAGGTAGTGTAAGCTGGTACAGTTCCTTTGGATAGCAGTATGGTGATTTCTCAGAAAATTAGGAAACAACCTTCCTCAAGACCCAGCAATACCACTTTTGAGTATATATTCAAAGGATGCTCAAATGTGCCACAAGGACATGTGCTCAACTATGTTCATAGCAGCTTTGTTTGTCATAGCCAGAAACTGGAAACAACCTAAATGGCCCTCAACCAAAGAATGGATTAGTAAAATGTGGTACATTTACACAATGGAGTATTACACAGCAGAAAAAAATGACATCTTGAAATTTGTAGGCAAATGGATGAAGCTAGAAAACATCATTTTGAGTGAGGTAACCCAGACCCAGAAAGGCAATTTTCATATGTACTCACTCATAAGTGGTTTTTAAACCTAAAACAAAGAAAACCACCCTACAAATCAGAATCCCAGAGAACCTAGACAACAATGAGGATGCTAAGAGAGACATACATGGATCTGATCTACATGGGAAGTAGAAAAAGACAAGATCTCCTGAGTAAATTGGGAGCATGGGGACCTTGAGAGATGGTTGAAGGGGAGTGTACAGGTAGGTAGGGGAGCAAAGAAAAATTTAAAGTTCAATAAAATCAATAAATAATCAAAAACAAAACAGAACAAAACAATATAAAAATATTCCAAGTGTCCAAACCTTCGTATTAGAAGAGTAAGGGAAACATTGAGGAAAGAGCAAAGGACTCATATCTCATACCTTCCCTGACCTTTAGGTTCCACATATGAAGACAGTGACAATGTTGGCTTCCTGAGATAGTTTGATACTATGAAAAGGCAATAGCAATGAACCTATCACATTCAAATATGTTAAAGAACTGGAAAATGAAACCATGGTTCCAGATAGTAGGTAATTAATGGACACAGAAAATATCACTGTTTGTTATTGTCTAGTAGTAGTGACCTTGATTCCAGGTAGCTTCCCTGCAGTCATCCTAATGAGCATGATCCCCTTTGCTATAGAAATACTAAAAAGTGTTAGTGTTAATGGAAATGGAAGAGGAGGGGATTGGTGAGTTGGGTGGGAATGGGAGATAAGGACTGGGAGAGGAGAATGGGGGAAAGGCTTCAGCTGTGATGTGAAATAAATAGATGAACAATTAAAAAAGATTGAGACCTTAAATTTGTATCAATAAACCAAGATTCATACCAATGCAAATTATTTAGCTTCATATCATATCACCCTTTAAATGTAAACAAACAATTATAAACAATATTTGGGAATTTGGGCATACTTCTCTCCAAACTGCTTTCTGCTTTTTGTTGGGTGAAGAATTTTTGGGTGTTCCTGGTGACCTTTTGGGGGGTCTTGGTCCATTAAACCACATTAGCCTGGAATAAATCTGTAGGTTCTCATCTTCTGTTGAAACAAAGCAGAACCTCTTTTCCAAAGCAACATATCCCTAGACCCAAATTTTGAAGTCTTGATACCTTTAAAATATATGTGTTGGTTTAGTGTAGCAGCCCCAGAATCAAATATCTCTCTATAATCAAAAAATTCAAAGAAAACACAATAATATACATATTCCAAACTCTCTGTGTATATTCCAACTTTATGTGGTTTATTTTTCTTACTCTATTATTTTTTTTAAAAGTTTAGTATTTATTTTATTATCATTACTCTTTTCATCTATGACTGTCTGTATTCTTTTATATTATAACTGTCTATACTCTTTTTCCTCTCTCTCTCAAGCCTATGGACATTTTTTAAATACACTGTCTTGTTTAGAGATCTTTTATTTCTGAATCTATCTTATTGTGTCTCTGGAGTAATTTTCTGTCCAGGAGTACTTCTTAAAATGCTAAGCAGCATGGCTAGAACTAAGTATGCTTTGATTTTTGGCTCCACCCAGTTCAACATGGTGGAGGTTCATGGTGCCAGCACACACAGCGGGTCTATGTTGCCATTTAGCAAGTTGTAGCACTCTGCTCACAAACCCCATTTAAGTGCTAGCCCTCTTGAAAGAATCCTTCTAAAAAAGAGCCACACAGTTTTTAACTGCTACCGCTGAGTCAGGAAGACTTTCTTAAAGGAGCGATGGTGCCCCTGCTCACCACCAGCCAGCAGGTACAACTACATCTACAAAAAACATGAGAGCTTGAGAAGTGACTCTAGACATAAAAAGAATAGAGTAGGCATGGTTTCTTGGTAGCAGAATTTCCTTGGGAGGGCTCTATTTGCTAGAGGCAAGCATATCTCATTTAAGAGAGGATTCCTGACTCAGCTTTAGCTGCAAAATCCCTTGCAGTTCTTTTAAGAGGCCCCAACAGCCAACACTTAAATGGTGTTTATGAATCGCTGACAGCATGCTTCTTGGTGGTGGCAGGAACCTTGAAACTCCATAGAGTTGAGGTAATAGAAATGTCTCCTGCCAGTACATCCACCATGAAGTTAGACTCCCAGAAAGCAAAGGAATGGGATGGAACCAGCCATCAAAGGCATGGCTTTAATCCTAGCCAAATCGCTTAGCAAATTAAAGACTCAAGTGATCAGGAAAAGAGAAGTATATAGTAAAGATAGATTCAGTACCAAGCCACGTGGCTAGCACAGACAAGAATTATAGGTTATTTTAAGATGTAATAGTTAATAAGAAGCCTGAGCTAATAGGCCAACCAGTTTATAATTAATGTAGGCCTCTGTGTGTTTCTTTGGGACTGAATGGCTGCAGGTTGGACATGACAAAAACCTCTGTCAACAGATTCCACATCATCTAAGTTAGTATATAATGTAGCTATAGTATATATAACTATGTTAGAACATAATGTCCCTATTGTATTTACTTATTGATCCAATGGAACACTAGCAATATTTATTGAGGTTCTTGTTAGAAGTGACACTATATGAATACTCAGAAGAATATCAGTATGGGATTATCACATCCATCATTTCAAAGGGGTCATTAAGATGCTGTAAAGAGCCATTTTGGGATGATTTGGGGCTATGAGGGACGCTTTCACAGTCACCCTACCATTGTAACAGCAAAGTAAATATGAACAATATGTGTTGCAACAAAATTCTATCTACAAAAAATGGCAGTGTCATGGACTTCTCCTTTGGAGTTTAGTTTGCTAACTTGGTTCAGTGAAAGAAAACTAGGATTAAGAAGGGATGAGGACTCGTCCAAGGCCATTCACTTGCTAAGCAAAGCACCAGCCTTCAGTCCACATTTGTAAGACTTATCTGCTACTCTCTACCTCTCCACTTGGACAGAATATCATAGCAGTAGAACCATGTAACAATAGAGCTTCTTCACTGTGGACGGGAAGCAGAAAGAGACAAAAAGAGTCAGGAACATGATAACCACAAAGTCCTGCCTTACCTCTGCTTCATCCTCCCATGACTATTGCTATGATGCTCTGTCTCCACAAGAAACTCAGGGGCCTCATTCTTTCATTGTCTTATCTATCCCACTACTCTATGCTTTGTTTCAATCAAGGGAAGCTTATTTTAATCAATATAGGCCATTGTTTTTCACAATTATATCTCAAGAACATAAGAATAAACCAATTTATTTTTTCTTAATGATTTGATAATGAATGTGAACTATTTAATGTGATAAGTTCCAGTCTTGACCATCAACTTCTCTCAAAGCTATTTGTCTGTCTACACTCAAAGAGCATGCTTTTGTTACAGTTTACACAGGAAGCATCACCAGAAATCATATGTGTTCAAACATGCTCACCAGTTGATAGCACTGTCTTGGGAAGCTGTGGAACTTTAGGAGGTATGGTATGACTAGGACAAGTAGGTCATGGGCACAGTATTTCCGGGTCCAGGGTTATCACGTCCCTGGTCGTTCCTTTCTCTTGTTCCACTTCACACCCACAGTGAAACCATAATGATGAGCTCTCTGAAACACTGAAGCAAAATAAATCCCTCCTGCTCTGTTTATGTCGAGCATTCTGACTACAGTGATGTAAAATTAATTAATAAATTTTACTTGCTCACTTATTATGCCTTTTCAATTTAAAAACATTTGCATTATTCTTTCTAATATATTCTTTGAGAACATATACACATAGTGAAATATGATCATACCCATCTACTCTTTCCTCATTCAAATCCCCTAAGATTCCCCCTACATATCCCTTTTTCAATACCTTGTCACTGTCTCTTCTTCCTCCCTCTCCCAAGCCCCTCTGCCTTCTTTTCTATCCTGCTATGTCCAGTTAGTACCTGCCCATATGTCTGGGTGTGAAGCCATCCACAGGAGTATAGACAACTTAGAAGTATCCACAGCCCAAAGAAGAATGAGTCTTCTTCCCACTGGCAACTATCAACCGTGAATAGTTACATAGTTAGCAGCTGGGCCTAACAAACTCCTCCTTTGTCATCTATTATTTCTTTCTTTGATATTAAATTTTGGCTTTAGTTTTGTATGAGCCACTTTTGTCCATCTGACCTTTTTGCCAGCATTTTCATTTGCTTATCATTTTGTATCTCTATATTTACTCTATATTTACCCTAAGAACTCTAAAGGCAGCTAACTAATCCATCTATTTTCCCCATACAAAACGAACTTCACTCATTTATGTATGCATTCATTCATACAATCAATATGAATTAGTCATAGGAAGATAGAGGTGATGGAATGTTGGTCAGGATTAGCATGGTTTCATGTAGTAAGAGGCTGCTTGTTTGTTCCCACCTGCTCAGCCCTGAAGTAACCATACCGAAACTGTATTAATTAAATCACTTCTTGTCCTATTAGCTCTAGCTTCTTATTGGCTAGCTCTTACATCTTAATTTAACCCATTTCCATTAATCTGTGTTTTGGCACTTGACTGTGACTTACCAGGTAAAGTTCCATCCCTGGCAAATGTCTCTGGCAGAGCTACATGACCTCTCCCTGTTTCTGCCTTCATTCTCCTAGCATTCAGTTTAGTTTTCCCTGTCTAACTCTGTTCTGCCTTGCTATAGGCCAAAACACTTTCTTTTTTCATTAACCAATAAAAGTAACACATAGACAGAAAGACTTCCAACACCAGTTCCAGCTCTCATGGGGCATGCCATGTAGTGGAAGGGGTCAATATTAGGAAAATAATAAAAAAAAATACACTTCCAATAGAAGATGCCTGACTAATTTTATTGATTGGAGTCAATAATCAGGATTTAAAGTGGTATGACATATAAGATATACTCAATGCAGATGAAAGGTTAGTCATGGAATGCATAGAGGAAGAATGCTTTTCAACCCAAACTAGCTCCTCCCTATTACAAGACTCCGTGTAGGAAAATCCTTTATACCTCACTTTAGATCAATTAACTACCTCTGCCTTAGAGATGCTTCCTCGTACATTATCGTGTAACAGCTTCTAGCTGGGAGGGCACCTTCTTGTCATCTAGAGCATCCTCTTCACATTACTAATGGACAACTTTGTGCCTGGAGAAGATCAGAGGTTTGACCTGACTCAGAGGCAAAACTGGGGCTCTAGTCAGTCTCTTGACTCCTTTCCCAAGTGCTGAAGTTAATATCCACCTTTCTGAACCTTCTAAAGACAAGATGCATGTCTTTGCTATAGACTGACTAATGTTTGCAGGAGTAGTAACAGTAAGTAATACTTTTGTTAATGTCTGTCTATAGTTCCGGTACAGGTAACCATTTAAGACTCATTAGATCTTTTAGTGGACTGCCAGTAGTCCAGTGGTATGTGATTTCATATAGGTCCCTTTTTCCTCCCTGTATCATCTCAGCTGACTGACATCTCTGTTCAGCTATGGACCTCAGGCCAGAAAACAGAAGGGAATCTGCACAGCCACCCTGAATTCTCTCTCTGTACCACAGCAGGCAGAACACAATTGGCCATTTGTACAGCGTCAGCCTGTGAGCCCCACTGCATACTAATCAGGCACTAAAAATAGATGCATCAGGGGCAAAAACATTTACTGGCAACACTATATGGCTTCAATCTTTCACCTTCACTGGGTAATGAGATGAACTAGAACATTAAAACCAACAAACAGCCTTTGGTGTTTACAGCAAATGTTTGCAAGAGCGTGGGAGCCAGAGGTACACTGGGGAACATCTGGAATTCTGGAAACTGTGTGATTACACAGATGTGTTAGATGCATCAGGCTGTAAAAATATCCTGTGATGTATGTCAAGAAGAAAAATAACCTCACAAAATGGATTTTGCAGAAGTTATAAGTCATTGAAAAGACACTAAAAGAGAATAGACATGACTTGAGGCTCAGCAGATACCCTCAAAGCCAGGGTGAACAGAGTGCTTTAGGGAGTCAACTCTGTTGCCAAAGGGCAGGAGTAGAATGGGACCTAAGGAGTCCAGAATGCTATGAATCTATATCTTCACCTCTCATTACCCTCTTTCTACAAGCACCCTTTTGTACAACTTGCATGGTGTTGCAAGGTATAATAGAACTTGCGTGTATTTTCTACTGATTTACAGACATTTAATGTCATATGTCTCAAAACATATTTTTAGCCTCATCTTCTGTATCTACTTTTAGTACATAACTATGATATATTCTGTTTTTCCACACATGTTATTTGTCTTCACGCAAAACCACAGCACTATGTTTTGCTTGGTCCTCACAAATATTGCTTTTTTTGAGGGTTTGGGCAATTAAAAAAGTGATTTAGTTGCCTCTAGACATTGGCACATGCTTCTGTCCTGTCTTGGATGTAAACGCCAGATCTGGGGTCCATGTAGGGACTGCTTTTCAACACCGAAACCCTTTCTAGAGAGTCAACAGCTCAAATAACTTATTCCAATTCTCTAGAGTCTCATCAATTATCAAATATACAAAGTTTTAATTAATGTATAAAATGTATTTTTTCCCTATGTTCCTTTAATTCTCACTCTTCTAATAGCTTTGGCTGAGGGCATGAGCCTGCTCATTTACACAGCTCTGCACTCCAGCACTGAGCTGTAGGATAGCTCCATGTCAGCTGGCCTCTACTACGGCTTGGGTGTTGTTTGTCCACCAAAGATGCATATGTTGGACATTTCATGTTCAGTGACATGACTAATATTGAGAGAGAGTGGGATCTATGAGACAGGGGTGCTCATAAGCCACTGAGGGCACTGCCACCAAAAGGAGTTAAAACAGCTGTCAGGAGATTTCTTAGTTTTCCTGAAAACAGATGTCACAAAAAGGAGACCCTGGACCATAAACCCCTCTTCTACTTTGCTTGGAATGTGATCTCACACATGAAATCTTAATGTCATGTAAATGCAATTTCTTTTAATATCCAGAACTGATATAAATGAATAAGTCCCTGCTTCTCTCTCTCTCTCTCTCTCTCTCTCTCTCTCTCTCTCTCTCTCTCTCTCTCTCTCTCTCTGTGTGTGTGTGTGTGTGTGTGTGTGTGTGTGTCTGTCTCCATCTCTGCAAACATAGTGTGTGAGAGAGTACACACATGTACATACAAGTGCATATAAAAGTAAAGGTGCATGTGGCAGTCAGAAGACAAAGATGGATATCATTCCACAAGTATTATACACTTATTTTGAGGTAGGCTCTCTCATTGAGCTTGAATTCACCAAGTAGGCAAGGCTGGGTGACCAGACCAGGTCAAACAATTCACTTGTCTATGAGTCTCCAGTGGTGGAATTACAAATGGGCACTATCATACTGGTTCTTTCTCTTTGTTTGTGTTCTTTCTTTCTTTCTTTCTTTCTTTCTTTCTTTCTTTCTTTCTTTCTTTCATTTTTTTAAATTTATTAGATGATTATTTTTTATTTTTATTTTTTTCCATTCAAAAATTTCCACTTCCTCCCCTCCTCCCATTCTTCTCCCACTCCCCCACTCCCCCTCCTCCCTCCCCCTCCAGACTTAAGATAGGG
>PVIU01010920.1:0-23063 GCA_004026605.1 Ondatra zibethicus
CGCTGGCGCTTGCTGGGAAAAGCCCAGGGATAGCACAACAAGTCAGTGTGGCTCCAGGGGTGGGAATGGAAAGAAAATATCCAATCTGCCAGACTCCCAAATTGATCCTTGCCCGTGGTAATGTCTTCAGGGATTTGCCCTTCTCTTTTCAGTCTGGCTCCCCCAAAGGCAACATGACCCTAGGAGGGGAGATAAGGAGCTGTAGATTAGAGCCATGCAACCAACTCTTAGAGACTGTGGCTGGAGAGACCCATTCAGCTGAGTCTCTTCCAGTAGCAGATATCCCAAATGATCCCGCCATTCAATTCAGTGCGTGGCTCTATCTTGGCCTCCAAGTTAAAAGAAGGGACTTCAACTTCATGTCCGTTGTCTCTAGCACCTAGTTCAGCGGCTTCACATATTAGAAAAGTGGACACAGAATGTGTGAAAAGTTATAAAAGTGGACACTCCAAATGGCTTCACCTCTTCACTGCATTTTCTAGGCTGATCTCTTATTTGACCATCTTTTCCCAGTGTGTTGTTAAAATTCCTTCCCTGAAAGGCATAAAGAAGTCTACCCTTTCTTCCTACAGTCCCGCAGCAAACCAAAGCTCGGTTCCGCCTAAATTCACTCTGGGGAACCAATGAGCTGCTCCGGCTTGCTTGCAAAGCAACGGGTGATGGATGACGAGCAGGGGGACGGGCGAGTTCAAGCAGCACCGTGGACACTCTGCACCCAGGAGGCAGGATGACGCCCCCATGGCTGGGCACCTAAGAGTCCCCTTGCCTTCATCCTTCCCAACCTGTATCTTCTAGCCCTTCCTAGAGGCCCAGAGTTCATAAACAAATTACAGCAGAATTGTGTACAATGAGTTGGGAGGTGAAGGTCTGTGGCCCTCTCCATTCTTTCATCCTAAGAGGGAACACAGTCAACAAGGTCAGCTGTGACGATCTTTAAAGAGTAGACCCAGCTGAACCTGAAGGTGGTGTTGATGGGTTTCTTGTTCAATGGGATGGAATTCGTGACATAACAACCTTTCAACGCCATTATTTTAGCAATTCTAATAGCAAGAAGATGGTTGTGAGCAGAAAGCAGAAGGCCTGCCCACTCCAAGTCTGCATTTCCAAGCAAAATAAACAAATTGCATCTGCAAACAGGATCGTGGGTGTAGACTTCAAGGGAGGCAAACTGGCCCCTGCCTTTGCAAACCAGTCTGCTTTACCCTAAAGCACTTCCCCCAATTCCAAAGTTTGGAAAAATGATTCCCTTCCATACATAGCTGATCCAAACTTGCAGAATTTGACTAAGATTAAGACACAAGTTGTTGTGGGAATTTATTCAGCCAATACACAGTCCTTGAGTGAGAAGCGGACTTAAAATTAAGACGAAAGGAAAGCAAACCAAGCAGATTTTTAAAATCATTCGTCGAGAAGCATTGAGAAGAAGGACTATGAGGGCATTTGACACTGGTTTTTGCAGTCATGGGAGGTGTGCTTGAGTATGTCCAGCGCGTAGACTCTGCCTTCCGTTAGCGTTAGCGGGAGAGACAGCAACCACATTCACCTAACAAGGAGAGAAAAGAAGCAGAGTGCTAACCTCCCATCCACCCTCTCAGCTCCACCCACTCAGCTCCAGGACAGTTCCTGGCTTTTCTCTCTGCTCCTCTCTCCCGCCTCCTCCTTTCTGCGCTCTGAATCTCAGCTCTGTAGGTACCAGCCCCTGCTTGGTCTGCACCTCACTATCAAGGTCAAGAGGCCTCAGCTGGGTGAAGAGGCCATGCTGGCAAGTCCCACAGCATACGCAACTGTGCACAGAGAGGCGGGCTGCTTCAGGCCAGGCACCAATCTCCCACCCATCCAGTTAAGACAGAGAAAATCAGCACAGGCCAGCAAAGTGTGGTAACTATAGAAAAAAGCTCCTTCCCGACACGCGCAGGGGGCGGCAAGCCCAAGGCCAGCCCTCAGACCCAACCATCGATCAAACTCCAGACTCATTTGAAATCCAAATGGTTCACCGACTTGGGGGGGAAAAAAGGCTGAAAATGAACAGGAGGAAGATCGGGCGGCACCGGAGAGGTGGGCAGGGACAGGATCGGCTCTGCAATGTCTCAGGCAGCTGAAGCAGGAAGAGAACGACAGGATTAGTTTGGGAGCTGTCTCCATTTTCCAGGAAAGCTCCAGGGGCAACGCCAATAGTGAGGGCTGACAGAGGAGCCTGAAGGGTAACGTGGGTGGGAAGAACCACTGTGGGGAGCCTGGACATGGGCATGAAACTGGCGGGAAGAGACTCGGGTCCTAGTGATACCTTGATAAGCACACAATGGGCACCAAGTCCAGCCCTGTGTGCTCCACCAGGTTATGCAGAGTGAGCAACAAGAAGTGGAGGGACCAAGAGCAGACAGGAGACAAGACCGTGGTTCTCAACCTGAGGCTCAAACAGCCCACGGGAGTCACTCAAGACCATTGGGAAACACAGATAATTACAGTTATGACGTAGCAATGAAAATAACTTCATGGTTGGGGGTCACCATGACATGAAGGGTCGCAGCATTAGGAAGGGTGAGAACCACGGCTCTAGGGTGTTGGTACGGTACCCCCAGGAAACAGCTATCAATGAGGGGGCATGGGTGGAGTATGCACCTCAGAAACTGGCAAAAGCATTTGTAAATTGGTAACTATGCATAGACTTACTAGGATTAAGAGACAAAACCCGTATCTTTTTCTTTTATTACATTTAGTTACTATGACGTGTGTCTGTGTATACGCACACACACCAGGACAACATGTGGAAGCCCCCCCCCCCTGCGTGGGTCCCAGGGATTTGTAGTAAGTGCCTTAACCTAATGAGCTATCCATCTCACCAGCCTAGGGTAACATTTCGGTTGGCAAAATGGGTTTCATGTGATTGTGTTCTCGCTTACCCTACCCTCTCCCGCGGTCTCTCTCCCAGTTTCTCTTCTGCTCCACGAAGCTATAATCTCACTGCTTTCAATTTTCTCATACATTCTCACAACGTCCTTTTTACTTCCATGTCCTATAATGTATATTAAGTGTAAAACTACATGTATTTAAACCCAAATTTCACGTGAGAGAAAGCATGCAATTTTGAGTTATTTTGCTTAACATCAAGTCCCATCCTTAGAAAGAAATCAAATCCTGGTTGCCTGTAAAGACTCATCTCTATCATTTAGATGAGGCAGAGGCACAACATTTAATTGGCAGGGGGCACTTGACATTTTAACACAAATGGCTTATCTTGAAGCTTGTGTTAACTGGCTCAGACGATGACTTGTCTTGTTGAGAAAGAGTGCAGGGTGAGGAAGCGTGTCTATGCAGCCATTATATCAGCTCCTGCGTCCTCACAAACTCTTCTCCCAGCACCAAGGACAGGTGTCCCCACCCACAGCCTACAGCTGAGAGAACCAGAGCTTGGGGAGGGGAGTGTAGCAAAGGAGGGGTGAACTCAAGAATAAGACACGGAAGTATGAAGATGCCAATAATGGCGGACTTCTGTGAGTCTGAGGAGAGCCCGGGGTGCAGAATGACCAGGACAACCAAGGCTACACAGAGAAACCCTAACTCCAAAAGGAAAGAGAGAGAGGGGGGAGGGAGGGAGAGAGGGGAAAAAAGAGAATGCCATAATGAAATTCATTATGCTTAAGAATTAAAAAAGAAAATCAAGGACGAGAGGTTGAAGACTATGAAACAATGTTTGTTTTCAGCAGGGCACAGTTACATCAAGGAGAGAAGCCACGACAAAGTAAATTATGACCTCTTTCCTGCTGAGGGTTAGGATTTATACTCAAGCTGACGAGGAATACAGGCTAGTGATTTTTTAGTTTTGTTTGTCCCGATGTATTTTCTCACGGTGAAATATTTTTGCTTAGTTAAGAAGGGAGCAGTGTTAGACACCATCACACATGACACCTGCAGTGAGGACCTGAACACTGGGTTCCGTCATTACCTATGCAACCTTGGACAAGCTTCACCTATCTTTGTGGCCTGTTTGTTCACTGGGGCCTTTGCTTGAGGTAGTATATAAGGTCCCGACTCAAGGTCATTCACCTGCTCCTTAGACGGCTCAAGCCACAGTCATAAATAAGCTCAGAGCTCCCAATTCCACTTCATGTTCTACAGAGCCAGAAAGGTGCTAACGGAGGACTCCATGGAGTCACGTGATAACGCTCCCATAAAGTTTCTGACAGCAGGATTCAGAGAGGTTCCTGGGTTTCCAAAGCAGAAGAGGGTCCTGGAGGGTGGGTGGACCCCAGAGAGGGCCACTGCGCCTTGCCTTTGGTACCCCCTCTCATCATCTCCATTCTTTCTAATATCCCTTTTTGGAAAACTTTCCCTGAATTCTAGAAACTGCTTAAGCAAACTAAGTATAAACCAAAGGAAAGCGTTACGGAGCCCGGTTCTCAGAAGCGGACATCCCACTACTTAGCTTGGCTCAGCTCTGAATGACAGGAACCTTGGAGGGCTGTGCTCCAACCTGTGGAATCAAATGCGATTTGGGGCAGAGTGTTAGACTGAGCTACTGATACTCTTGGCTGGTGTCTGATAGCGAGTGTGTGGGGCGCTATGCTGTGGGCTTGCTTACCCCCAGCAGCTAGGAAGCTTCCCCCGACGTGGGGAGGGCGCAGGTACGGCGATACAGCCTAAGCATTGGTGCTGTGTTTGGAGGGCGGCAGGAGAGCTGGGACTTCAATAGCGCGAATGAAAGAAGTGTTAGCCACACTGCTGCTCTGAAGTGTAGATTCCGTGGACACTTCTTTCACTAAAGAGCCAGTTGTGAGCTGAAGGTAGGTTTGAAGGCACACGTGACTATTCCTGAACAATCTGAGGATTATCAATCTTCTATCAATTAGGAAACATAGATTTGAACATTTAACTTCCTTGTTGGCCATGATATCTCAGCGTGATTTATGTGGCAAAACTGTATTTAAAATATCACTGTCCTGTTACTGGACTTGAACACCTGAGGCCACAGTCAGTTTTCTGCGTTCCAGTACAAAGGAGCCACTGTCACCCGTGCACAAGCACCCTGGTGCGTACACCGCTATCCTACCCGAAGTGTCAAGAAACTGTGAAAACTTTATTTCCATCACCCCTTGTCTACAGGGCGTGACCGGGGCTGATGCTGCAGCAAACACACAGAACTGAAAACAGCACACACGATGGTCAGTCATAGGATGTTTTATTTTAAAAACAACACGCAGCGAAGACACCGCACACAGCACCTGCCATACCTCTGCCTCTGAAATGCTTCTTCTCTATAATGCAGTAAGTTACAGTCATAGTATCCTTAAAGGCAGCCATGTCAACTTAAAATGGTTCTGTTAACATTATCAACTGCTTAAAACATTTTCCTTTCAGTCTTCTACGGTTGCCCACGCTAATGGCACAATCAACATATCATATTGCTGACAGGCGCACTGTACAAGCAACTCCCGACCCTATGTCAAACAGAACTGCGACCTAAAGCAAGCATTTTCCTAAATCAGTAGATTCAGCTACTTTTCTCAAAAATATTTCCATTCTGAAATAGGTTTTTGTAAGATACAATAATTTCATCTTCTTATTACTAACAGAACTCATGCTGTACTTTTTTCTCAAAATATATTTGATATAATCTGTGCAAAATGTTAAGTTCTGTATAAGTATGTACCTTATTTTGAAAAAGTTTATAAAATATAGTGCCTAAAAACAACCTCAACCTTAGACAACAGAGGAAGAAACATATCAGACAAAGCCTAATTCGTCACAGGAGAAACTAAAGCTCAGGTAATAAATTCCTTTAAAATACTAAGAATGCACTTTGGTCATTATCGACACATGAGAATACAGGCAAACGGAACACAGCGCTGTGCTGTTCCCTACACAAAGAGCACTCTACCATGAGGCTGACCTCAGGCTAGTCAAAGGAACAGGAAGAGCAACATGGCGTCGCATGGCTCTGTCCTCTGCACATTCCTGATAGTAAGAGTGATTCAGGAATTAGAACTGCACCAATCAAATAAATTATTTACAGTTAATTATTTAAACTCCTTAAAATACACTAAAATATGAATATATTCAATGTGACTTTGCACCAAGAAAATTCTAGATTGTTTCAAATAAGTTCCTTGTTTTAGAAACCAAATGCTTGGCTCAAACAAAGCAATCGCAAAAATATTTTGCTTCATGTATTTCTTAAAACACTACTGATTGTACGAATGTAACAACTTAGGATGAAGGCCAGATGCAGGGGACTACCGTATCTGCCCTATTCACCTATCAGATGCAGGGGACAACCGTATCTGCACTATCTATCTATCAGGACACATGATGAGCCCCTCTGCACACCTGGCGAGTGACTGAAGGGAGAGGAGCTAGCTTTCCGAGTTAAAAGCATCTAGAAATAGCCCTTAGATAATGGAGCAGGAGGAGGGTGCACCACATTAAACTCAGAGGTTAGGAGTGGTAGAAGGAAGCTGTCGTTTCAGAAGACATGGAAGTTTTATAAGTAGCAATCAGGTAAGTATTTTGTTGGTTCTCAGCTTTACTCTCAAGCTTTACTAAGTGTGGTGGGACAGCATATGCTCTAGTGTACCGTGGGAAATCTTGAGTAATGTAGCATACTTTAGTAACAGCGGTAGGCACTTCACTTATGAGGTGAGGCAGACCTCACTCAAAAGGAGACCGCATTCTGCCCTAGTGTGCTGTAACGCATCCCACATACAGATATACACCGAAAGGAACAATCTTAAAAAGTGCACACATTGAGCGTGCACAGCTGGTGCTGTGCAAACAGCTCAGTGTTTCAAATAAATACATTTATTACTAATTGATTTTTATCAAAATATTTTACAGTATGGTAACCATTTACAATTATTGCTCCATAAGAGTTTTATTACCAAAGAGCACTTGCTGACCTGTTACATAATACCATATATTAATACTGAAGGGTGCTTCAGCTGCAGCTTAATCGGCTTAGATCCCAGCATTGTTCTGAGATATTTCAAGAGCGACCCCAAGTGGATCCTGGTTTACCAAAGTAAATGTTCTATGTGTTTAGCTGCGTCCAATGCACTATTTCGGAGTTGAAGTTTTCCTCAAGTAAGGCAAGTTCACGGCATTGATGCAGAAACAGTGCTTAGCAATGGCTTTGAGTTTCACAATTTGTCAATTATTTATGAACGATTACCAGGACCTCAGGTTTCTGGGTCAGTTTTGTCACCCTTTCAACAACTAAGAACTTCAATGCTTTAAACAGACTAAAACCAATGTAAAAAAAAAAAGAATGAAAGAAATATACACACACACAGACACACAACAACAAAAACAGTAAACAAGCAAAATAAATATAAGGATTGCACAATGTAGTCTGATGTAAACACTTCGTTCCCAGCAGACTCCAGGACAGAGCCAGCGACTGCTTCCAGGCAGCTTCCTCAGCTCTCACGCTCTGGAAAACGGGCTACAGCTTCATGTCTCGACGGTCAGGATTTAATCTTCCACAGCTACAGAAAAACGTCACAGGTCATGACCGTTGTTAACATGGAACTTAGGTCCTACTGCGCACTACCCTTAAACTTCACTCCATCACCTCCTTTAAAGACGCATCTGAACCACCATAGCGGAAATCAGATCACTCTTGTTGGCTCTTACTGAGAAATGTCAATATATACCCAACATTTGTTTACTATGTTCTTTCTAACCCTTACTAACATTATACATGTATCAGAAGATATATCCATTGCTACATAAATAATATAGTTTTTGGCCAAGAGGAGAATACGGCTCTTAATCATTAGAATCAGTTTTAATTAATGAGGAAAAGTATCTTCCTTTATGTACCCTAGAAGAGTCATATATAATCAATTCTGTTCCAAATTAGAAGTTCTATCAATATGAGAATCCATGATTATAACTAAGTCCCTGAAGTTAAATGTGTAGCCACTGTAAATAACTGTACAAACTTGTTAAAACAATCCCACAATGCATGTGAAATCTCAAAAGAGTAACAGGGTTAAAGAAAATGAAACAAAGCTTGCAGGCTTTTTACCTTTAAATTAAACCCAAGCAGGTCACTGATGACGCCAGAGACAGCGGACAGGATGACCACCTGGGTGATGTTGTACAGCAGGGGGTTCATCGTGAGTCCGTACAGCCTGAAGGGACTGTCCAGCTCCTGGTGCAGCAGACACAGTGTTAGCCTCGGGCCTGCAGCAACTCCAGTTAAACAAAATCCCCGAGATGCAAAATAGAGCTAAAAAAAATCACTATTTGAAAATTATAAATTATGAATAATTTTAGAAAATACAAACTTACCTAAATTTGGAATAAGTAATTTTTTTAAGAAAAGTGACTTCCTTTATGAATTTTTTACTTCAATTATTGTTAAAAATGGATGCCTAGTGAAGTCTTGGTCTGATGGTTATAGGCGATTAGAGAATGCACTTAGGGGAAGAGCTGGGCCAGAGGCTAAGGGAGCTCTGCTCACTCCCACTCGAGTCAGTTCATCTTCAAATGCAAATATTAACAGGATGATTCAAATACTAAAAGTTCTGTTATATGACAGGTACTGGGCTGGGCTTTGGGAAGGCAAATCCAGTCCTTGCATAGAAGGACTTCATAGTTCAGCAAGCATGCAGATAGCCAAGTGAGGTCCTCCAAAGAGCAGGGCTTGTGGGGGCCAGGGCTGGAGAAGGGCTACAGGCTGCTGAGCACTGCCAGAGCCCCCCCCTCCCCCCGCCACAAGAGAGCACACTGACTTAGAGGGCTGGGATCTCCTCAGACGGACTTGACCCCGACACTAAATGAACTGAAGTCAGGGGCGGCGGGGAGGGGGGCATATGACATGGTGACATGGCTGCGTCCCCAGGGAGGAAGGGCTCGCGGCTGCTAATATGGAGAAAAAGAGCAGTAACAACAGAAGCAGGGGTGTGCCAGATTCTCAAGGAAGAGACATTGTCTCACCAGGGTGGTACTGATAGAAAAAGGGGATAGGCCACAGGGCACGAGAACTGAATCTCGGCCTTGTGAACGCTTGGCTGGTGAAAGACAGAGAAGGCACAATTCGCACCCAGGCCCACGTCCTGGCCTGGGTCAGTGCGTCCAGCGCTCTGCCTTGGACTAAATGCAATCAACAGTTCCCTATCTCATTACCCTCTACCTACTCCTCTGAGTATTTCTGATGCCCAGTTTCCCATGAGTCACAGTCCACAATCAATACCTTAGCTGACAGAGGACTAACCCTGTCACTGTGTCAAACCTCATTTCATTCTGAAGACTTGAAACTCTTGTAGCATGCTCAATTAGTTATAGAAATTAATGTTCTTAAATAGATTTTAGTTTTGACAAAGAAAAGCAATACGCTTAACACAACGGTCGAAATGTCCCAATGCATTACCCGGAGAGCCAGGCCTGGCTGCACACCTGGGATCCCAGCATGCGGGAGACTGAGTTTGAAGTCACCCTGGGCAATAGTTAATACCGAGCCAATTAAATATAAAATGAGCAACTTCTGAGTTAACGTCTCATCTTTTGTGAAACGTTTCCTAGTATTCTAGATGAAATTGATTAAACACACTCAGCAGAAACAGCATTATGATACTCAGAACATTAGAAAATGCCTTAACATACTTTTCAAAGAAATTAGCTGGATTACTTAAGCAATGAAAGACAACAAAGCAAAAGTGCACGAATGTGCTCAAATGTAATCTGCTGACATCTAGTCCCAAGGCAGATCTACAGAGACCAGGCACACGGCCAGAACAGCACACCCTCACCAGGCCCAGATCTGCTCTTACCTTCAGGAGTTTAGTAGCCAGCTTTAAAACATTGTTCACAAGTGTCAGTTCCTCCTTTTTGTTCGGTTTCTTCTCCATCTTCAAGTAGAGGTTTATCTTTTATATAAAAGAGCCCCGTAGGCAAAATAATTTAAAATTGTAACACACATGCTTTTCTTTTGCAGAATTGGGGACTGAGCCTAGGGCCTCATGCATGGTACACAATCATTTTATCAGTGAGTTATACCCCCAGACCACAAATACATTGTTTTTTTGAAAAAACTGAAATAACATTTTTTCCCATTTATTTCAGATACCGACCACAGTTCCCCCACCATCACCATCAGAAGGGACTGGCCCCTCATGAGCTCCCACAAGGCAGGGCACATCGAGTTGAGGCAGGACTGGGCTCCTCCCCTGCACCAAGGCTGGGCAAGGTAATCCAGCATGGGGAACAGGTTCCCCAAGACCAGCTAAGCGCCAGGACAGGTCCTGACCTCACTGCCAGGAGCCTTACAAAGAGACCAAGCTGCACAGCTGTCACCCACATCAGAGGGCCCAGGTGGGTCCCATGGAGGCTCCCTAACTGTTGGCCCAGCGCCCATGAGCTCCCACAAGCTCAGGCCAGCTCTCTCTGGCTTCCCCTCTCATGACCCCCACAAATACATCCTTAAACAGATCTAAAAGGCAATCACCACAATATTAATAGTGGTTCTCTGGGTATTACATTACAAATGATTTTTAATGTTTATCCATTATTATATATTTCAAATCTTATAATTTATTTAATAACAAGAAAACTTACAAAAGTAAACATTGTATTCTCAGGGCCAGATCAACTTAGAGAATAAATAGAAACAGAATAAACTCAACAAATTGGCTCATGATTTTTTTTTATTATGAAAGCAATGCAAATATTTGCTATCTTATCCATCTTATATTATCCATCTCTGATACTTTTGGGGTGCTGCCCAGTTTAGTTACCCTCTTTGAAAAGGCTCTAACTCTAAGCCTCTTATTACACTGTGCTCACTCACTTGATCCATCTTCCCTCTTTACTCAGGCAGCCGCAACCCCGACCAAAACCAGTGGTTCCTGCATGGACTGTGGGCTAACGACGGAGAAGTTCTAGGTGCTATGACCTGGACAGCTGGTCACGTCGAGGGCAGAAATCACACAGGAGCCAGCCCAGGGTTGGGGTCCGGGGGACTGGCCAGGAGGTGCAGGAGGACGTGAACTCAAAGCCATCGGCCTCACACTAAATCTGAGGGAGGGGCTGACCGTGAGACCCGGGGACTGTTAGAGATTATCTTTCCTCTGCCATCTAACTGAACCTATTTATCTACTGAGTGTTTAAAATACAAGCTCTTTCTAACTAAAATATTCAAACAAGGTCATTGGCAAAAATTTGTACAATTCTTATGGAATAGCAAGAAGAAATATTAGCAAATTCATGTAAAATTAAGTCAATTATCCAAATTATTATGCTTTGCTCTTTTTGTTGAATAAAAATTTAAAATTACTCTAACATGGTTTTGTTACAATGCAAAGCTATCATATCCCACTAATGATTTAAAATCTATCATTTTATAAACACTATATTCTTCCTGCCGAATGAAAATGGGAGATAAAACTACGGATTAGATTTGAGATTTGAATCAAGGCAGAAATAGCAAAGAAAGGTTTGCATACTATCAAAATTTAAGTTTAGCTTCATAGCATAAATGACCTTAATCAAATAAAAAATATGTTCCTGAAAAATAGGAAATAGGCAAAAATATTTTAATTAATATGCACACATGGGCTGGGCAGGGTCTCAACGGGGAAGGGTTCCTGCCAGGGCTGGCAGCCTGAGGTGGAGCCCTGGACTGTACATTGTAGGACAGAACTGATGATGGCGGGTTGTCGTCCCCCTCCACACTCTCACACTCACACACTCACTCACTCACACACACCCCCCACACGCACACTCACTCACACCCCCCACACGCACACTCACTCACACTCACACACACACCCCACACGCACACTCACTCACACTCACACCCACCCACACTCACACACTCACACTCACACCCACCCACACTCACACACTCACTCGCTCACACACCCACACACTCACACACACTCACTCACACACCCACACTGGACTGTGGACTACAGAGCCTCACTGATAACAGAATGAACTCACCTGTTCTGTGAGTAGGATTGAGGTATTGCTGTATTTCTTGCTTGTTTCTGACCCGAGAGTCGCGAAGCGCAGGAGGAACAGCGTCAGAGAGACGCACCAGATCACCAGCTCCCAGTTGTAGTGGCACTGGAGGAAGACCTCGTGCACGTGCAGCAGCTGAGGAGCACAGAGCAGCAGAGTGAGCGGCTCACTCACCTCGTTTCAGAACAAAACGCCACTCGACAGGACTGCTCATGAATGGAGCAGCGTGTTTCTACGACATTTATCATGAAATATTGCCGCACATCAGAAGTACAGAGAATAACATAACCAATAGTTACGGGTTCTGCCAGTTGGATTTTTTAATGTTAATATTTTACAATATTTACTTCAGATTAAAACAGTTAAAACCTTTATATTTTCTTTGTTCCTGTTTTCTGAACCAACACAACTCTACCCCAAGGTAAATTTTGTGTTTATCTTTTCCTTTGAAGGTTTCTTAATAATTTATAAAAAACAAAACCCCTAATCATCCTGTGGCTTTATTCCTCCTTTCCTACCAGGGACACACAGGGCTTTGTGCAGGCCGGGCGAGTGCTTTGCCACTCTCTATCATGGTGCCTTCAGCACCCATCCATCTCTTGGCTTTTATGTCAGTGTTACCACATCACCCAACACATATCCACGTACTTTCTTCCTCACATCTATGTATTTATTCACTCGCTCTCCCCGAGGGAGGCCAGCAGTCCCATGCACGTGCCATAATGCACACACGTGTGATGGATGGTCAGGACAACCCGCAGCAATCAGTTCTCGCCATCCACCATGTTGGTTCTGGGAACTGAGCTCAGATAATCAAACAGGCTTAGAAAAAAAGCACCTTTGCCCACTGGGCCATCTGACCAGCTCCAGTTTGTTTTTTATTCCGCTGAACCTTGTTTCTAAGATTTACCCATGTTGAAACATTCAGCTTTAAATTAGTTCATTTTAAGCCCTATAATTACAGTAAAAGAATCAACTATAATGATTTTGGTCTGCTCCAACAATTAGCATTTACATTGTTGTTAATATCTTTGTCACCAACAATGCAGCAATAGTCTTGTGTTTCCTTGGCCACATATGCAAGACTTCCGTTAGGTATTAATATGTAGGATAAAACTATTAGCTCATGGATAGTCACATCTTCAACTCTATAAGATGGTTCATATTTATCTTTAAACACTGGTACCACTGTATACTCAGCCACATTTCAAATTCTGTCTGCCCTTACTCATCCAGCTTCTTAACATATGCCTCTGTAGTGGGTGTAAAATGGAAGTCATAATTTTAATCTTAATTTTCCCTGGCACTTGGGCTATCTCCCTCTGAGTTACCTTTTTATATCTTAAAACTTTTTTTCTGTTAGGATGATTTTCTTATTGACTTGTGAAGATAGATTATAACATTCCCACTGAAGTTGCGTTTTCCCAGATTTTATTTGGTCACAGATGGTGCCCTTTGTCGTCCATACATTTGATTTATGATTGGATTTAAAATTTTGTTGTTTATGTTTAAATCTCTATTTTGTCTAGAATTTATTTTCCAGTATCAAGTACTTTTCATTTACTCTAGCCTTATTTCACTTCCCTATCATGTAAGCCTTCTTGGGTTGATTTATGATGCCACTGTATCATATAATCTGCATGGATTTGCAGAACTGTTTCATCCATTGGACATTCCATTTCTCTATCAATAGCACCGTCTTCCTGTACCTCAGAAGTAAGTCCATATCTCTGCTCAGGCAACATGTTCCTCAAGCTTACTGAAGTTAAAAAGCAAAAAACAGCTTTCTGTCTAAGCACATGAGGCTGTGATCCCAACCATTCTCTGAAGATGGTCAGCACACATATATACATGTCTGAGGTGTCACGGTGAAACCCATTTACACATACATACATGTCTGAGGTCATGGTGAAACCCATTTACACATATATACATGTCTGAGGTGTCATGGTGAAACCCATTTACACATATATACATGTCTGAGGTGTCATGGTGAAACCCATTTACACATATATATATGTCTGAGGTGTCACGGTGAAACCCATTTACACATATATACATGTCTGAGGTGTCACGGTGAAACCCATTTACACATATATACATGTCTGAGGTGTCATGGTGAAACCCATTTACACATATATACATGTCTGAGGTGTCATGGTGAAACCCATTTACACATATATATATGTCTGAGGTGTCACGGTGAAACCCATTTACACATATATATATGTCTGAGGTGTCACGGTGAAACCCATTTACACATATATACATGTCTGAGGTGTCACGGTGAAACCCATTTACACATATATACATGTCTGAGGTGTCATGGTGAAACCCATTATTTTGTAGAATTAATACTAATTCTCTGCTGAAAATTAAAATTTGTTTTCCTCATTTATTGAGATAGCTGTAATGTTTTTCTTTAGCAAACCACAGGCATGAAATTCCATCAGTGGGCTTTCTGGAATTGAAGACCCCCCCACAGGGTGAGCCACCTCAGTCAGCTTCCCTTTGTAACACCAAACTCCAAGTTCTCCCTGTATGTGTTCTCACGTGGCTCAAAGCCCGTACTGTATACATGTGTATTATGCGTGTAAAACCTAAAACAATAGGAGACCAAGACAGAGCAGTAAGTGATTAGGAAGAACGAGAAGGTGGTACACAAAAGGACACACGAGACGTGAAAGGATGAAAGAGACCGGGGCGTGCGGGGCGATTTACAAGGGACGCTCACTGTTGTAGGCAGTGGGGGAGAAGCATCTATGAAAATACACTCGCTCAAAAACAAGATAACGATATCTAACACCCTGTGAGTTAACTGATAGTGATCTAGGGACGGATGTAACAAGGTAACTCACCTGAGCACAGCAAATAAACACGACTGAGATTGTCAGCAGGAAGGCGGATGAGACGATGACGTCGACTGACCTCTGAGGACCTCGGCGCTGGGGACAAAGGGGGGTCACTTTTAAAAATATTTACTAAAAAGGAGAGAATCTCCATGCTTTCAGTTAAGGTGTTACAGGCTGGTCATAACCTACAGTGCTGAAAGTATACCTAACTTGCCAGATGAATTGTATTGTAATGTGTTATTATTTCCTTATAATTTTACAACACTGTAAATGTGGTATCTACACAGCATATTCATTAATGTAACTTTTTTTAAAAACACTATAATCATTTATTCAAAAATTGTTTCTTGAGTACCTGCTCAAAATTAAGCCCTATGCTAGGTGCTTGGAATACAGCACGGAGCACAGCTCACACACATACCTGTTCACATGACCAAGAGCCGAGCAAAACACTAAACTCAAGGTCACAGATACATGTGACAGCTGAGCTATGATATTCGTACTAAACTCACGGTCACAGACACATGTGACAGCTGAGTACTGAGCTATGGAGGAAAGGTATCCACTGGGTACTATGAGGTCAATGTCAGATTTGTGGGTTAGGAGTGTCTATCTGCCTGGTGAGCGTTCCTAAGAAAGTGGCATTCACATCATCTCTAGAAAAAGATGACATATAGTACTGTCCTAGTCAAACAAAAACTACACACACACACACATGTGCAAGCATGCACACATGCACACACAGAGGCATGTACACACACGCACACACACGTGCATGTACACACACAGAGGCATGTACACCCATGCACACATGAGCGCACACACAGCAGGGAGGGTCACAGTGCAGATACAGAGCTAATGTGGTCCAAACACTGAGAGAGGACAGTTTCCAGCAAGCCAGGAGGGACAGGAGAGCAAGGCCCAGAGCACGAGCAGCAGCCGGAACACTAAGGCTCTGTTCCTTATGCAAGAGTCACAGACATCCAGAGAGGCGAGAAAACTGTGTGATCACGTCTGTTTTTAAAAGAGTCTCCTGGCAGGCTGAAGACAGTAACGGAGGGAAGGAACGCTAACCCAGAGAAGCAGCTGTGAAACAGCCTTCACAGGCAATGCAGACGACGACATGGGAACAAGGAGAGGGGAACAGATTTAAGATGTATTCTGGGAGCAGAAAGGACTGAATGCCGGAGACCAGGACTGAGGCTGCCAGGATAATTCTAGTTCTAATTAAGAGCGAATGGAACATGATTTAGTGAGTATTTCCAAATAGAATCAACAATGTATAAAAGAACACAGTACCTACGTTGGGTTTGGAATACAGGGGGATTTTAAACTAAACCAAGCAAGAAAATCATATTCGTCCTTTATGAAACATAAATGTAACAGTGAGGGGAAAACGTCAATTTGTAGCATTTCCTAATATACACTGAGTTAAATTTAAAAAACCAAACTGATAAACAGAACAATGAAAATTTAGAATGTAAAAGCAAATAATTTTTTCTATTTCTTTCATTGTTACTTCAAAAGAAAAAGCTTTAAAGATCTAGTTCAGTGGATTCTTAGTCTTTGGGACAACTTTATCTACACTGTTTGCATAAACATCCTTACTATAAAAAGAATCCCAGAAAAGAAGGTATCCTTAAAATCAACCCCAGCTTTCCTTTCCTAGGGTCTAGCGTTTTCACACCACATCCACAAACAGCAATATTGTTTAAGCCATCAAAGAAAGGGGCAGTATGTAAGGACAGCTATGCACAGCGACTCTGAAGAGCAGTAAGTCTCCCTGGTTAGAGTCCCCAAGATTGGTTTATAAGTAGGGGGCTCCCTCTGCTGGCTTGTGAGAACTATTCTAGGGAATAATAGAAATCCTTAATCCAGTCTTTGGATGAGAAATTGTTGACTCTATTAGCAAGCCCCACATCTACAGATAAGACATAGTAACTACTGGGAAAGATATATGTTAAGAGTGTATTTATCAATAGCATTCTACCTTGAGATAGGAACGGAGAGATAGCCACATTTTTATATTCTGCACTTTCTTCAACCGGAAATGAGGAACCTCAGATTTCCGAGCTCTCCTTGCAGATGTCAAGTGTCCGAAGAGTTTTGCAAAGAGTAATCGCTAAAAAAAATTAAGGTGAAGATTACTGTATAAAATATTGCATAATTTATATAATTATTGTATAAAATATGAATTGTTATGACTTAATATAAAAGCAAACAAACAATTATATCAAAGTGTTCCATGAACTACGAACACACTTAAGGAACACTTTGAGTGCTACAAAAGGGTAAACTAATATTCTTCACACTCACTTGTTTATATGTTCTTTCTGCCACACAGAGCAAAAAAAAGAAGATCCAGACAAGAGACACTCGGACCACAAAGCTTATGAGGACCATGGAAAGAACCATGAAATCTTCATTAGAGCCAACAGCAATCACACAAAGTTCTGAAGCGGAATGGGCTGTGAGTTGCTCCAAGTCTGTTGCTTGGGACAGTCGGAAAACAAACGGAGTTAAGCCCAGGATTAGGGAAACAGCATTTCCAAATATCTGGTATCCTATACCTGGTACATGGCTGTTCACCTTAGGAAGTAGGGGCAGGGAGAAGAAGAAAAGAAAGTGGACATAAATCAAATTTAAGGTAAAATGAATTTTAATGAAACTTCACTTTAATAGGATTTAAAATTTTTTAAATTTAATACATTATGAAAGAACCTGTTACACATTAATCACAAGATCTAATTGATAAGTAGATGTGAAAGGAATATCAATCTCAGATATTGAGAAAACCATGCATGTTATTATTTTAAGTTAGAAATATTTACAAATATTAGAGTGTTGAGATCAATACTATATTAAACCCAATTTGTTGAAGGAAAAGTTGAGGCACCAATGACACGGCACAGCAGATGGAGACGCCTGTCATCAGCCCTGACAACTGAGTGTGATCCCTAGGACCCACACGTGGAGGAGAAAACTACTTCTCAACGTGTCCTCTGATTTCCACAACACACTGTGACACGCACATTCTAGCCCCCCCCAAACAATAAATGGAATTTAAATGCTTAAATGTAATTTAAACATAAATGTAATAATAATAAAAAAGGTGCTGGTGGTAGTGGTGCATGTCTTTAATCCCAGCACTCAGGAGGCAGAGGCAGATCTCTCCATGAGTTCGAGGCCAGAGCCCATCTACAGAGCGAGTTTCAGAACAGCCAGGACTACACAGAGAAACCCTGTCTCGACTAATCCCCCAAAGAGAAGAAAAAATAACTATTCAATAAACCTTTAACTTTCACCCTTTCCCTAAAGGACACAAGTTCAGAACTCACTCTGTTCATTATCATCCCGCTGATCTCAAGCACAGACAGGTCTGCCTTCTTACAGTCATTACCTTCCCACACAATAGCACTGACTTTCTCTAAGCCCGGGTGGGAACTGTGAAGCCAAGGCAAATGAGTCTACAAAAAAAGAGAAACACACTTATTACATTCACAGAGAAAAATGTCTACAAAATGATACATAGCTGTACATGGATGTAAAATCGTAACTACACTAAATAAAAATTGGTAAATTTATATTTTATAAGTGGAACACATTTATCTGTATAATAACCATATCTATGCACATACAATTTTAGCTACATTAAAACTTCAATTAAAATTAGTTATACATTAAACAGATCACATAAGAAACTGCAGTTATAAAAATGTAGAACTTTAGCAAATATCCTGTAAGTTAAATATGCAACAAAATATGTTAGCAAAAGTACTTAGTTATCGTCCAATCTATTTAAGGCTAAAAAACATGAATACCAATTGTGTGGTGGTCGTTGTCCACCCTATGATCATTCGGGACAAAATAGGACAGCCGAGATCTTTGAAAACTATAGGATTAATCTCATCCTGGAAGAGACTCTCCCTCATTATCTTTAATGGATTGAGTTACTTTTGTAGCAATCTAAAACAGCATTTCTGGAAAGGATCAATTAAGCCTTTTTTTCAGATACAGCAAACACCGTAAGGAGAAACATTAAGAATTACAGATATTTTCTGAAATACAATACTTTATTTCCCAATGTTTCAAGAAATAATAACAGTTACAAACTTGCAAACCTTAAGCATGGTTATCTGTTTTGGACATACAGTAGAGAAGTGGATTAGGTAACAGGACAGTTGGGCTGCAGGTAGCAACAAACACAAACCTCTCACAGCAACACGCGAAGCCACAACACGCAATGCCATGGAGCATCGCCTAAGGCCCGCACTGAAGCGAGCCTCACCTGTTCACGTCACAGTATCACTAGCTCACATACATCTCAAAGATTGATATATTTCCCACATTTTATATAAAGGATATGTTTGGCATTCACAGTAACCTGAGAAATATGTTGACATTCTAATGTTTCAAAATATTTCACTGAGTTTAAGAAATGTAATTTTTCATACAAGGGGGATAAAGATGCATCAATAAACTTCAACTGAAATTGTCTAAAAATCTCAATAATATATTTAAAAAAGAAAAGGGATTTTTTATCTTTTCTAAACATTTTTATCTTTTCTAAATACTTCCATGGTCTTTATATATTTCAGTACTTGAGGGGTTTACAAGCGTTGAAATATTACTGTTAACTTATTAACTTACTACAAGTGACGTTTCATAACTTGTAACAATATATGCCAGCTTAGAAGAGAAATAATTCTGTATCAAAATATGCATCAAATTTTCTCTGAAAACTTAATAAATTCTGAACTACTCTAGAAAAGGGCTGGAGGTGCTGCTTACAGGCAGAGTGGTCTCTGGTATGCGAGAGAGGGCTCGCACTCAGTCCCTAGCACTCCGAAGGCAGGGAGGGACTTTGGGCACAAAATGTATCAAAACTGGAATGACAAGCTGAGCACAGGCGTGTCCGGAGACTTAGCTAAGGCCAGTAATCCCTCAGACTCCAGACCCTGTCAGACTGTCAGTAACACTAACCAGCACAGAATTAGGTGAGTCAAGGAGGTAACAGGTTTTTTTTTTTTTTCAAGTCTCACTATATAACAGAAATCACAGGTCTGCTCAATTACACCAACATGATGCTAGCACAATGGAGGTCTATCTAGGAACAGGAGAAGGAAGATGCCAGCTTCTCTGCTGTCCTCAAAGCACTCTCCCCAGGCATTTTTGCCAACATTTGGCTTCATTTTCTTACAACCAAAAGGCAAGAGAGAAGACGGCCATGAGAACAGGTCAACTTCAAGTCAATCTAAAGAACCCTGTGTCTCTCAGTGTAGACGTGCTTTTGTCAAATGCACGCTGAAGAACAGGCTTCTTTAGATAGACAGCGTGGAGAGAGCATCACCGTACAAGAACCTACACTAAGGGGCTCCTAAGAGCAAGGGATCACCGTTCATAACATCAGTTCTGACACTGCCCCATGGCCCTGCCTCGGGAGGTGTGCTGAGAGCCTCCGCAGCTGCCATGGGTCGCATGTGGCCTGTGCAGGCTACACTCTGAAGAACTTAGGTTTTCGAGCTAAAAGTTGGAATTCTTTTCATTATTATTTTTCAACTTCACCCCAGATCTCCAGTGCTTTCCTTTTATCTTCATTCAAAATGGAAACCTTGAATTGCAATGATGTTATGTTTTATTTCAAATAAATTCACTAAGACAACAGCTTTACTTGGTGTTTCCAAGTATGGGAACATAAGTCATTTACATCCAGCTATACCTACTGGAAAATATTATCACTTGAACATGGCTTTTTGTTTCATTATATACCCAGCCATAACATCAGAGAAAATTTGTCTCCCATGAAATGTTTGTTACTATTTATAAATATAACAAAACTATGTCCTGGCCATATTCTGAGAAGAACATGCCCATCCGAATGTTCAGTGTTTCTTCCCAAGGAGATTTTCCACCTTCCTGGGAAACATAAAATAGTCTTGCAAACCTAGCACAGACCTACAGCCAGACAAGAAAACAATTTGGTAGCTTTTTCATTAAAGGAAGCTAATTTCTACTGCCTGACAACTAGTAAGACTGAAAAGTATGAGCCTTCCGAAAGCCTGAAAATATGAAATTGTACAGAAAAAAGAGCCCTAAATCCACAACCAATACTAATTAATATAAGTGTAGGATACCAATTAGATATGCAGAATAGAGTGTCAAGTGGTTTTTTTTTTTAATCTCATAGAAAACCAGAAGGATGAATCAAACACATAGGGCCAAATTATTAATTTCAGGACTCACGGGGAAAATAGCTCAGATATTTCTTGCTACTGCTAATCCATTTACTAAACTCAAGTGGCCTAGATAAATATTTACATGCTCCTCAGCCAACATCACGTAGTCTCAGGGATTAGTCACTACTGGTTCATTTCCTCAGATCCGGGGACCCTTAGGTATTCACATGGCCACAGCAGGAACTGACCATCTGACCACATCTCACATGGTCCCTTAAAGATCATTATCCTTCAATTTATCAGTCCTTTCTTGGCTAAGCTGCCCTCTGGACTCCCACTGAAACATTATTTCAGACCCCCTTTCTTGGTTCTTTTTCCTCCTTAGAAGACCCCAGCCTCCTGGGTCTCAGAGAACAGAAGCCACTGGGTCTCCAGTGCTGTGCCCATTCTATGCACGCCTTTCTGCTACCCGAGCGTGTGCCGCCCCTGCGGCAACCAGGCATTACCGTCTCTTAGAGTTCTTCTGATTTCTCTGTGCCAGCTTCCTCGTATGTAAGCGTGCTCAGTATCTTACATCCTAAAACCACGCTTTCCACCCCTTCATTTCTCACCTAAGCTCCTCCCTCTCCTGCCCGTGTTCTGTGCTGTGCTTTGTAAACCCCCGAGTCAGACTCTGAGCCTCACGGGGAGCTTGCTTTCCTGTCATTTCGCAATGGGTCTGAAGCCAGAAACAATGGGCACATTTTTAAAGTGAGACCTTATCATTCAGCTTCTCAAGAGGTGACTTAACCTAATTTACCCTTTTTCTCAGTCTGCTCAAGTGATACATTTCAGGTAAACTCGGAAATAACTTTGTATACTTCTCTGCTCGATCAAGTTTCAGATGTCTAAATTTCATGCTTATTATTCCCTGGCATGTTTTTATAGGCCAACTGCATATGCTTTAATTCATAAATACACTTTTTGAATGCTTTAAAATTTTATATAAATGGTATGCTACAGTTATTCAAATTGCTTTCACTCAAAAATTCATACTTCAATTTATAATTGAAAATTTATATTCATAAAACTTACTTGTGCTGACATGTAGCCAAGTTAAATTTCATTGCTATAAACTACTTTATTTATAAACAAGGCTTGCCTGCTGGCTTTACTCCTGATGTGCTGCCCATCACTGCAACGAAATACCTAGCAAAAAGTACTTAAGCAGAAGGGCTTCCCGTGGCTCCCAGTTATCTGCAGCACAGTGTATCATGGTAGGAAAGACATGGTTCTAGGGGTGTCTTGGTCAAGATCTAGGGTACCAATGAAGAAGTAGAAAAGAAGAAATGTCAACGCCTGGCTGGCTTTGTTTTTCTTTGTATTCAGTCTGGGATCTTAGCTCAAGGGATGGTACCGCCTCTCTTTCCCTTAGATGAATCTCCACCCAACGTGTGTCCCATGGGGTTCTAGATCCAATTAGGAACAGTGAGGAATTAACCATCACAGCTATGCTGGCTTATTCTTCCCCACCCCCAGGCTTTCTCCGGGTAGCCCAGGTTGGCCCGGAACTCACAGGGATCTGCCTGCCTCTGCCTCCCAAGTGCTATGCCTGATCTCTTAAATTTTTTGAAATCTGATCAGTAAAAAACAGGCTCATTGCTCTAAAGTTCATCTGCCTGACCTCACACCTGTCCTCACCCTGACCACACACAGAACCGGCCACACTCACAGTGCCCACCCCACTCACACACCTGTCCTCATAAGCCACCTCTTCAGATCCTTTTATTTTTCTATTGAACCCCCCCACCCCATCTCTCTGTCCTCTCTCCTTCTCTCTTCTCTCCCCTCTCCTCCCTCCCCTTCCCTCTCTCCCTAAGCCTTTTTTGAGACAATATCTCACCAGGCTGGTTTCCAACCCACAGAGAGGCACTGGCCTCTGCCGCTGGCGTTGAAAGCACACACACCACGGCCAGCACCATCTGCTGGACCAGTCCTCTACTTTACCTGTGCACAGCCCCATCTGCTGGACCAGTCCTCTACTTTACCTGTGCACAGCCCCATCTGCTGGACCAGTCCTCTACTTTACCTG